>JAGFMF010011719.1:7218020-7266926 GCA_019455555.1 Galemys pyrenaicus | reverse complement strand
AAATCCTCTCACCAACCCCCACACCTCTGGCCTGTACCCCAGTGCTTGGATGCATAAATAAATAAATCTTAAAAAAAAAAAAAAAGAGTTAAGAGGCACAGGGGCCTCCCTGGTGGCGCAGCAGGTTGAGTGCCACACTGTGAAGCATCAGCGACACAGCAGCGTGAGTTCGATCCCCAGCCAGGGTGGTGATCCACTTGGCGCAGCAGACCTCTCCTGCCTGGCCCGCTGCTCCCCTCAGCAGTTTATTTCAGCCCATCTGCCTGTTCTGCTCCCCACTCTGTCTCTGGTGAATCCTCTCACCTCCTGCGTCTCTGGCCTGTACCCCAGCTCTTGTGTTAAGAGGCACGGGTGCAGGCTAGGGCTTCCTGAGAGACTCACTCTGGCCACACCCACTCCAGACAGTGACGGCACACCTGGCAGCAGAGCTTCCTGGTCCTGCCCCTTTGTGCTCACAGTTCTCATCAAAGGACAATGGATAGGGCTGCAGGGGAGTCCGTGTGCAGAGAGACGACGGCGGGCGCTCGGCCCCCGCTACTGGGCCCAGGAGGAGAAGAACGCACCGCCAGATGGGGTCTGGTCTCCGCAGGAGGGTAGTGCACAGTGGAGTGCTGGTTCCTGCAACAAATCTCTTCCCAGTTCCTATTCGGTATAGGGAACCCCAGGCAGGTGTGAATGAAAGGAGAGCCTGATGAACCCGGGTCTGCAAACCTGCACCTTGCAGAGGCAGCCTCGCTGGGGAGCATGGGCGGGCCTGCACCCTGTCCTCTCAGGCCTGGAACCGGGAGCAGGAGGAAGCGCTGGCATGTGGGTCTGTCCCGGGACCCCAGTCCCCACTGAGGAGAGCAGAGCGGCGTGAAGCCCTCACACCGGGAGAAGGAGACGCCAGCACTGCTCCGAGCTCCCAAGTGCCAGACCAGGTGGGTGTGTGTGCACACGCGTGCACAGAGTGGGGAGCAGAACAGGCAGAAGGACTGAAACACGCTGCTGAGGGGAGCAGCAGGCGAGGCAGGAGAGGTCTGCTGCGCCCTGTGAGTCCCCTCCCTGGCCGGGGATCGAACTCGTGCTGCTGAGCCGCGGATGCGTCACAGTGCGGCGCTCAACCCGCTGTGCCACCAGGGAGGCTCTTGACTATAATCCTTATTTACCATCATTTTATTTATTTTTTAAAATATTTTATTTATTTATGCATATAAGAACTGGGGTGTAGGCTAAGGGCATGAGGGGAAGGAGTGTGGGGGGCAGAGAGGAGTCACCAGAGACAGATTGGGGAGCTGAACAGGCAGATACACAGAAATCCACTGCTGAGGACAGCAGCGGACGAGGCAGGAGAGGTCCGCTGGGCCATGTGGGTCCCCTCCCTGGCCGCTTGCAAAGCCGGCTCTCAACTCTGCCATCTTCAAGCTGTGTGACATTGTCCAGGCCACTTTACCTCTCTGTGCCTCTTAATTCTTTCAACAATTTAGAGGTTAAGCTGACTTCCTGAGTTTAGCAAGATAATCAAATGTGGGGGACAAATCATATGAAAAGCACTGTGGCCAGCACCCAGCAGATAGTCAGAGACAGCTCAACCATTATTCGGTGTCATTTTTTTTTAAATGTTGCCATTTTGTAACTTTTCTTTTAAGATTTATTTATTTATTTATGCACACAAGCACTGGGGTACAGGCCAAAGTTGTGGGAGGTGAGAGGATTTCCCAGAGACAGAGTGCGGAGCAGAACAGGCAGATGGACTGAAATCCACTGCTGAGGGGAGCAGCGGGCGAGGCAGGAGAGGTCTGCTGCACCATGTGGGTCCCTCCCTGGCCGGCAGCAGGGATCGAACTCGCGCTGCAGTGGCTGCGGTTTGCTTCATAGTGCGGTGCCTAACCCGCTGGGCCACAGGGAGGCCCAATTCAGTGTCATTTTTAACCCTTTAGAACCACCTACTGTGTGCTGCCAAGGAAAGGCAAGGTTTCCCATCATTATGTTTTGTTCTTCATTTGTATATATTTGACATCAACTGTAGTCCCCATGGAATTCCCACCACCATGCAAGTTAAAACCACAACGTGATGCCACCTTGCTCCAGTAAGAATGACACATATTAAAAAACCCAGCAGCAACAAGTGTTGGCAAGGATGTGGAGGAAAAGGAATTCTCCTACACTGCTGGCGGGAATGCAGATTAATCCAGCCACTGTGGAAAGCTATAATGAGGTTCCTTAGTCTACTAAAAATGGAGCTACCATATGACCCAGCAATTCCACTGCCTCCATTATTCAGTGGCCCTTCCACAAATACCCCAAGAGCTCAAGGCCACCAGGCTCCACTTTAAGAGGAAACTGAGTCCCGGTCAGGGGAGACTGATCAGGGATGGCCACATTAGATCTCCGTGTCCGGAGACGTGCAGATGACTTGTTGGCCACCGCCCTGCCCCGAGGGGCTCATCATCTTATCTTTTAGTCCGAGGTCAGTTATTGAGCCACCTTCTCGGTGGTTGGCCCCGTGCTAGCCCCTCACCCACTTACCTGGTGTGGAATAAGAACAGGAATTCTGGAAACAGGGACAGGGTTCAAATCTCCCTCCAGTCTCGCTCTTCAGCAGGTGCCACCCTTCTCTCTGATCTCAGTCTTTGCCTCTGTCAAGTGCACGATGCAGTAAGCTTCTTGCGAGACCCCATCAAGATGGTGAGTGCAGGCCAGGACGTCACAGAACAGAAGGAGTGTTGGGACCTGGGGTGACCGTCCCATCCAACCTTGGCAGGCAAGGTGCCTCCTACACCACCCATTCATTCATTCACACATTCACGTATTCCTCTGCTCGTTCTCCCCTCAGCCTGCACAGCGGAGCAGAGCGTCCCTCCACCAGGGGTGCAGAAGTATCAGCACCCTTAAAATGCAGGAACTCCCTGGCCGTGGGCCTCCTCATCTCTCACTGCCGGGGAGCATCTGCAGCCAGACATTTGGAAGTCATTACCAACATCCCCGTCTGATTCTGTTCTCCCCTGTGCGTAGCTTAAACGGATTCCAAGGAATTTTGGCTGAGTTCCCTGGCAGAGGGAAACCCAGAGGAATGATGGAGAGT
The DNA here is from genome assembly GCA_019455555.1 of Galemys pyrenaicus. Taxonomy (NCBI): domain Eukaryota; kingdom Metazoa; phylum Chordata; class Mammalia; order Eulipotyphla; family Talpidae; genus Galemys; species Galemys pyrenaicus. The sequence continues at coordinate 7,263,862 of JAGFMF010011719.1, read as the reverse complement.
TCTCTCCCTCCTCCCAGCCACACGCAGTCCTCCGCATGGCAGGAAACCCGAGGGGTCTGATGCCAGAAGGACTCGGTGCTCAGCCCAGCCTCGACCACCTCCTCTCCAAGACTCAGTTTCCCTGTCTGTAAGTGGGAACAGTAATAGCACCCACACGCACCATTCTTATCGAGCAACCACACGTTCATGTCAATTAAATGTTTGAGAAATGGATCAAGGAAAGGAATAAGAAAAAAAATAATAATAATGACAATAAAGACACAAAAACCAAAAATGAAAAGACAAGGACAAACTGGGGACACTTGGTGGGGAGGGAAGAGGGGGAGGGTTGAGGGCAGACGGGAGCACGGAGGACTGAGGTGATGGTGCACTGGTGATATGGTGATGGGGAATACATGGGGATTATAATTGATGTCAGATATATATAAATAAAGGAAAAAAATGTATGAGAAATGGTATTTCTCTCCTGTTCCAATGTCAATTTTCTTTTTTTTTTAAAGATTTATTTATTTATGCACACAAGAGCTGGGGTACAGGCCAGAGTCGCAGGAGATGAGAGGATCCACCAGAGACAGAGTGGGGAGCAGAACAGGCAGATGGACTGAAACACACTGCTGAGGGGAGCAGCGGGCGAGGCAGGAGAGGTCTGCTGCGCCATGTGGGTCCCCTCCCTGGCCGGCGGCAGGAATTGAACTCATGCTGTAGTGGCTGCGGTTTGCCTCATAGTGCACTGCTTAGCCCACTGCGCCACCAGGGAGGCCCTCAACTTTCTTTTCGAGGTAAGTAAGGAAGCAGGACGGTGGATCAGATGAGACCCTGATGCACTACACCACACCCAGCCTCTTGGATGGCCTCAGCAAAGTCACTTCCCAGCCCTTTGCCTCAGTTTCCCCCCTTGTATGCTCACTCTGTCACTTCCCTACATTGGCTCCGTCTGTTAGCTCGCCTCCTCCTTCTCCTTCTTGGTCTGCATAAGCCATTTTCTTCCTCTTTTCTATGCACTGGTGCATTTGGACCCCTGGACCGGGCTCTGGTGTCTTGATGCAGGGGAGATGGAGCAAAGATTGAGGGACTGTGGGCTACTGTGGGCTACTCTTGATCTTCTGCCACCATTTGCCACCATCTGCCCAGCCTGGTTCACTCCAGGCTTGTCAACCTGCCGTAGAACCAGCAGGAGCTACGTGGCAGTGTGTGTGTGTGTGTGTGCACGTGGTGTTTATAATGACTGTGTGTGTGCGCATGTCAGTCTGTGCTACCATCTCCTCCTGCTCTGGTAACTAGGACACCTTTGAGCCCCAGATCAGGGTGAAGCAACCAGAGAGACTATGTGTGGGCACATCACTTACCCCAACTCTCTGCAGCCCCCATATGTATGCACCTGTCCCTCTCTCCCTCTACGGAGACTTTTAGCTGTCCTGTGATTGGGAGGTCAGTGGGACCCCATGCCATGCACTTTCCATGAGCAACTCAGGTCACCCCCAAACCCACCCGGATGTAGAACCTCACCAGTTCTACTTCACCGTCCGAGGGCCCCACAGAGCCTGCGTGCCCAGCCAGGCCCACTCCCAACACTTTGCAGTCTCCAGAGAACTGTCGGGCCCCCAGCCGCCTCTCTGCTCTGGTGAAACTTCAGTTTTTGTGTTTTCCTGCTTTGGCCTCCAGAACCTGCACTCTGTACCTTCACTGGCTCCGTCATGTCCTCTCTTATTGCTGTCTCTACATCCTTCTCTCTCTCTCTCTCTCTCTCTCTCTCTCTCTCTCTCTCTCTCTCTCTCCCCNATCCTTCTCTCTCTCTCTCTCTCTCTCTCTCTCTCTCTCTCTCTCTCTCTCTCCCCCCCCCCCTTCTACTCTGTGTGTCTTTCTGTCTGTGCATCTGTCTGCCTGTTTTGTGTCTCTCCCTGTCTCCCTCTTTGTCCCCTCCATATCTGCACGCCAGTCTCTGCCTCGTCCTCTCCCTCTCTCGCTCCCTCCACCCGTCACCATGGCTGCCAGTGCCTCTGCCTCTCTGTCCTTCTCTCCACCCCCGGCTCCTTCCATCCATCTTACGCCTCTCCCAGTCAGGCGCCAGGAGTCCACTCATCCCAGGCACAGCCCGGGCTCTGCGGGGGGCCCGGAGCTCCCTGATGTGGCCGGATGAGCCATAGCTCTCCCCACTGAGTCAGGGGCTGACTTTGAGCTGTCCCGTCGGTCGTGCTGTGCTGCTGTATGTTCTCCTGCCCCCAGCTGCTCCCGCCCGCCCACCCACCCGCGGGGCCTGTTCCCTGCGCCTGTGACTTCTGGAGACGGTATCGCTGGCTGCCTCGGCCCTGGCTGTCTGAGGCAGGTCCCGGAGGGGCTCAGGGCTGAGAACCTTAGTGTCCTCACTGCCCTGCCAGCATGAGTGCCAGCAGCAATCCGCTCCCACAGCCAGGTGGTGCACAGCCTCCCCAGGCCCCTCTGGGCCTCGAGGCACCAATAACTCCCCCCATTGCTAGCCCAAAGGGGCTTTCTGTCCTTTTTGGTCCCCTAACCCTCAGTTGCGCCATTTAGTCTCTCCAGGTAAGCTGTGTCCCATTTCCTGCTGCAGCATTGATGGGTGCAAACACCCTCCCTTCCCTTGAACCCTAATGTCATCTCTTGTCTCCTCTGACACCTCCCCACTCCGCTCACACACACACCCCTGCAGACAGAGACAAAGCTCCGGCTTCCATGCCACCCCCTCTCCCCCAGCCCAGACAGGGCACCTCACACCTTGCTGGCCCTCAGGGGCTGTTAACATTTAAATGAACAAACGGGCAGGGCAGTGAGAAGCGAGAGGCAGGATCAAGGCCAGGGCAGGCGCTGGCAGGCAGGTGTGTCTGTCCCCAGCATCACCTCTGGGCCTGCTGCCACCCCTCCCAGCCTTCCTGGGGGAGCTCCCAGGCCCCGAAACAGGGGGTCCCCCATAACAGGCCTCTGCCTCACTCCAACGCCACCAATCCCACCGCCCCCTCTGCGTGCCCGGAGCTCACGGATGGAGGGCTCCCGCTCCTGGCGCCTGTTCAAGCTGCCTGGTGTACTAAATTGATTTTTTATCGTTGCTCTGGAGCGAGCTTAATGAATCTGTTAGTGACGGCTGCCTACCCCAAACGCCTCTCGGTGCCTGTGCCACCAGAACGCTCTTCCTGAGAGGGAGAAGGCATTATTTAAGGCTTAGCCTGTGCCCCAGAGAGCAGCCAGGCATCAGCTGGGGCATGACTTGCTCTTCCCAGGGTGTTTCTATGCTGGGGTGGGGCTCTAATGTGGGTTGAAAAATGGAAAGGCACAGCTGATAAAGAGTGGTAGAGGCTTAAGTCAGAGCATGTGTTCCTAAGGACAAACAGATCTGTCTGACCGTTCATCCATCCGCCCGCCCACCCATCCATCCGCCCACCTATCTTTCAATCTATTTAGCGATTCTTTTGTTTATGCATTGAATCATCTCTCCTTCCATCCATTCATACTCCTATCTAGTCTTCATTCCACCCACCCATCCATCCATCCATACATCCATACATCCATCCATCTACCCACCCACCCATCATGCATGCATGCATCCATGCATGCATCCATCTACCCACTCATCCATCATGCATGCATCCATCCATCCATCCTTCCATCCATCCATGCATCCATGCATCCATCCATGCATCCACCCACCCACCCATCATGCATGCATGCATCCATGCATCCACCCACTCACCCACCCATCATGTATGCATCCATCCATGCATCCATCCATCTACCTACCCACCCATCATGCATGCATACATGCATGCATCCATCCATCCATGCATCCACCCATCTCTTCATTGTTTCATTTATTTATTCACTCACCTAACCTGCCACTCTTCCTTCACTGCAATCACTCTAACTCTGCTACCTCAGGTCCTTTGCACTGCTGTATCCTTTGCCAGAAATGTTCTTTCCTTGACACTCCCATAGTCTGTTCCTTCACTAGGCCTCTGCTCAAATTTTATCATTTCCAAAATAACTTCCTTGACCATTCTTGAAATAAATTGGCAACTCCATGTGTTTATCCTCAATTCTTTATCCCCCTTTACTTTTCTCAGAGTACTCCTTGTCCTCTGATATTATATCATAAATATATTTCTCTTATTCAGTATCTGCTGTCTTCCACTAGAATGATGTTGCATGAAGGTGAGAGCTATGCCAGTTTCACTTACTGTTGCATCCCATGCCTTGAATAGTGCTTGGCATGTAATTGGCACTCAGAAAGTTTGATTTATTGAATAAATCATTTGGTTAGCTAATACATGCTCTGTCATTTACTAAACACTGGAATAAACAGTAAACAAAGCCAGGCACAGTCTTTTTCTGTGAGGGTCTCTAGAAACACAAGATAGAAGGGGAGGCTGAGACCTTAGCCAAACAATCATGCAGTGATTGTAAAATTTCATCTCAGTTAACAGACTTGAAGACGGTCAATGGGGTCTCTAAATATGTTTAAGCTGCTTGAGTTGGGGTTTTGTTGTCTGTTGTCCATACCCAAAGCATCCTGTCTCGCCACATCACACATATAGACACTGGTTGAAACCAGAATCCGGATTCTCAACTCTTTGGTGTTCATCTCATGCTCATGTTCTACTCTTGGATTCTCTGTGCTCCTTCTCACCATGGAGAGGACACAGATGGGGCAGACTGCTCCTCCCCTTTCTGAATTGGTCTTGGACCTAGTTCAGAGCATGGACATCGCTGGGCTCATTCCCCTCCTTTTCCTTTTCTTCCATCCAAGCCAGGAGTGAAGCAAGTGACATTGCTCTCTCTTGGGGAAATGGTGCTTAAATGAGTCAGGGACTCTTCCTCTTCCTTTGTTTGGTTAAATGAGTCCTTGAAAACATGGCACTGGATGTCCCAAAAGGAGGAGTGGGAGGAATGCACTCTTGGGGATAGTAGTGGTGTGAAAGGAACACCTCCCAGACCAAAATGAGGTGGGGGATAGGATGTAGGGAAAATGCAGACCTGATTATTTTGGGGAGTACCTTGGGATGTGCAATTGATGTTGTACCAAGAGAGATGTAATCCTTGCCACAGAAGCCCCCTAAGTCCTCCTTTCCCAGGATTCCCATACCTGACACTTGAATATAGTCAACCAGACTATATTTCCCCAATCCAGTCATATCAGTATTTCCAACTTATCTGCTCTTCAAAAGCCTTGCCATAACTCATCAAAAAGTAGAACCTAGTATCCCTTTCCTTGAACCTGAGAGCATTTGTGACAACTCTGGCAATAAGTACATTAATAATAATTAATGAGATTTCTGGGCACTGACTCAGAAAAGAGATACAGTGTCCAGAGGAAGAATACCTCTTTCTCTTGGGATTCCCAGCTTTGAACAAACTACCATGTTGTAAGGAAGCCCAAGCTCCATGAGACGTTACATATGGATGTGCTGGCCTGTAGTCAGCTAAGATATCAACTTATAACCTTCATCAATCATCATATATGGAAGTGAGTAAGATTCCAGATGTTTCCAGCTCCTAGCCTTCAAGTTTTCCGGTTGACTTTACAGGCCTAGAATAACTGGACAACAGATGTATATAATAGCTCCCAGTGTACCAGACACTGCACTAAGCATTTTACAAATATTCACTCATTTAATCTTCAAAACTTAACCGTAGGCATTCAGTTAATATTTCCATTTTACAGGTGAGAAACTGAGGCACAGTGATGAAAAGCAACTTGCCCAAGAGTAACAGAATAAGTAGAAGAACTGGGATTTGACCCCAGGCAATCTGATTCCAGAGAACTCTGGGGCAATTTGCAAACTGATAGCAGTGGTGACAAGGTAAGTTTGCTCTTTGGAGTCTCAGGTCAATACCTGCAGATATAGAATCTTGGGGTTGACTGTCTTGTGACCAAGATTGAAAGTATTTCCAACTTTGTATGAGAGGGCTTGACTCTTGAAAGCAAGGTGATAAATGGTAGTAGCAAAATAGCTAGATAGGTAGATAAAAATGGGTTAGTGGATGGATAGAAGTGAGAGTGGATATTTGGGTCAATGGAGGAATACAATGATAGATAGATAGATAGATAGATAGATAGATAGATAGATAGATAGATAGATAGATAGATAGATAGACAGACAGACAAATAGATAATGGTGGTTGGGCTTTTTGTTTTTTTAAACATTTATTTATGTACATAGGAACTAGGGTACAGTGAGAGGATTCACCAGAGACAGACTGGGGAACAGAACAGGCAGATGGACTGAAATACACTGCTGAGGGGAGCAGTGGGGAGACAGAAGAGGTCTGCTGCACCACGTGGGTCACCTCCTTGGTCGGGGATCGAACTCGTTCTACAGTGGCTCCACATAACTTCATAGTGCTAGACTTAATCCCTTGCAACACGAGAGAGGCCCTTGTTTTTCATTTTTGCTTTTGTTTTTCAATCAGACTTATGCCCTACAGTAATTATTGCCGTGCAAGATCTGAGAAAGAAAAACCAGAGATGAAATTCCAACTCCATGTCTTACCCCGTCTCTAAAGCCTCGGTTTCCTCACTTATAAAATGATCAGGACTCTTCCCATCCCAGGGGACCTGACAAAGGCTCACGAGGTGACACTCAGGAAGCACTGATCCCGGAGCCAGCACCTCATAAACGCTGATCCTTACTCGCCCCACCCTCCTGTCCACCTGTCCCTGCTCTCCCTCATCCTTTCTACCCCGCAGCCTGTGACTCCCCAGAGCTGTCTCAGACAGCAGGGCCTCCCCACCCCGCCCCCCGCCCCTGAGCTGGAGGTCACAGAGCGTGTCTCCCTGCAGCATGCCACTCCACGCTGCCTGGCAGCCTCCAGCGCTGGTGCAGCTGCCGGCCGGCGTGCCTCCTTCCCCACAGCTGCCTGGATGCGACCTTGTCTGTCAGGAGGCCCGGGAAGCCTGCTGAGTGTGCTCCCAGCTTGGTAGGTGACATAAATATTTTCCAACATGCCGGCAGCCATCTGATTGGTGCCTCCCCCAGAGTGCCAGGCTCCAGGCTTGGGGCTGCAGAAGCAAAAAGAAAAAAAAAATCCTTTGCCATTGAAATCTGGCTCTTTCTTCCACAGAAGAGTTCACCTCTTCCTGTCTCCTGCCGCCCTGTTTGCTCCAAGTTCTAACCCAACCTGTTACATTCCACAGGAGTTTGCAAATGCCTACGGTGAGGACAGCCCTGCCCTGCCCTCACCTGGCCAACAGACCAAGCAGGGCAAGAGATCCAAGTCAAGCACACATCAGGATGTCCCAAGGTGGGAACAGCATCATCGCAGTCATTCTTCTTTTAAGAATCCTATCACTAGGGCCTCCCTGGTGGTGCAGCGGGTTGAGTGCCATATTGTGAAGCATCCATGGCACAGCAGCGTGAGTTCGATCCCCGGCCAGGGAGGGGACCCACATGGCACAGCAGACCTCTCCTGCCTCGCCCGCTGCTCCCCTCAGCAGTGTGTTTCAGCCCATCTGCCTGTTCTGCTCCCCGCTCTGTCTCTGGTGGATCCTCTCACCCCCTATACCTCTGGCCTGTACCCCAGCTCTTGCATGCATGGATAAATACATCTTTAAAAAAATCCTATCACTTAGCGAAATATCCAGCTATACCCAGATTTGCTCCAAAACAACAGGAAAGGCAGCGAGTTGGGAGAGGAGGCAGACAGGTGCTGTAAAAGCACTGCAAGTTGCCACCTGTTGAAACGGTGTGTGTTAGCACTTCATGCCTGTGGGGCTCAGACTTGAGCTGGAAGCAGAACATTCTAGCTCAGTGCGGACTTCTGCAGGGACTCATCCAATAGGCTTCAGGTAGGGGCCAGATTTTGCAAAGTTAACAAGCCCCCTGGGGATTCTGCTGCAACGGGTTACACTGTTCTCTCCAGGTTATACTGTTCTCTCCGTATGGGTGTGTATTTGCAAATTTCAATAACAGAACATTTAAAGACCCCACCTTCAAGAGATGCTGTAGGGTCAGAGAATGATCAGGTCTTTCCACCCGCCCACAGCTGTAATGATGGACACCTGCAGTGCTGAGAGCACTCCAGGGTGGGCATGCGCAAGTGGGTGCACCTGAGTTGGACACAGGCTTAAACGGGTGGCATCAGGAGGACGCCAGGACCAACCAACAGAACCGACAGGACCGACAGTGCTGACGAGCAGCAGCAGCAGCAGAGAGAGAGAAGAAGCAGCCGAGAGGGTGAGATGCGCTGGGGGCTGGGAGGCCTGCCAGCGTCCCGGCCCCCCGGCACCCCTGCCTGCCATGTACCTGGCCACCGCTACTAAATAAAGCATAAAAGCCACCGAGGGCTCCAAGACTCTCCTTCCCTGACCGTCTGCCCAGAACCATCTCGAACCTTGCTCCTATGCTGCCTTCCTGCCGCTACAGATGCTATCTTAGAAGACCCAGAGGAAGGCCCAGGGGTCTGTACTTGGTCATTCTCCTGAGTTGTTCTGATACGGTTCCACGGCACACACTTGGGAGGCATAGGGTGAGGGCCCCAAAGTAACTGCTTTGCGGTGGGATATTCGCATCAAGCGGGCACCCCACAATGCGACACGTGGGCAAGCTGACCCGGCAGTCAGGAAAGCATTTTGAAGGAAATGAACCCCAAACTAAAACTGCAAGGAGGAGCTGGAGGTAACCAGGTGATGCAGGGAAAGGAAAGGTGCAGAGGGAACAGCATATGCTTAGCACAGGAGCAGAACGTCTATAGGAAAAGGAGACAGAAAAGCAGCTCAGGTACAGGTTCACTCAGCACAAAGCAAGGAGGGCCTTGCCTGAGCCCCGCAGCAGGTGTCTGAGGGCTCAGGGAGTTTGCCTGACACCCCAGCTCAGCCCGGCCCCTCTCCACGCACCACACTGCCGGCCTTCCCCTCACCTGGTGGTAGAAGGATACTAGAATGAAGGATGTGACACAAGGCGGTTTTTATGGAAAATGCAAAATTTAACCCAAGTGGCATCTTGCATGTAGTCGGGTCACCTTCAAGGGCAAAACTTGAAAAGGCGAGAGGGTGGAGGCAGGGCTGCAGCAGGCGCACAGGGCAGGTGATCTTACAGCCCCAGGGCTTGGATGCACTGAGGCTGTGAGCTGGCCTCAAATGCCCAGGACAAAGGAGGTCAGCATGCCCCTCTTCTCCCGGGACTCTGGTGGTGCCGGGCCTGTGCTGGCCTCTGGGGATCTGGGGAGGGGTCTGGGGAGCACAGGCTGCTCGCTGTGCTGTGACGGCTTAGGGGTACGCCCTCCTGACCCCCGAGCTTCAGCAGATGGAGTGTGTGTGCCAGTTGTCACGTTCCCAGTCCTTTATTGGGGGGTGGGGAGTGGAGCGAAAAAACTTATCAACCTAGAGTCTCACTGCATACGAGATAATAAATTCCAGGTGCGCCTTGTAAATTCAGAGTCAGGTGAAAAAACAATCTCGTTGACTCAACAAACGTTTCGGATCCTAGGTCTGGGGGCTGCGGGGCTCAAGTTCTAGTCTCACGTCTAATTCTTGCTGTGTGACCTTGGGAAGGTCAGGTGTGGCTCCCCCCTTTATTGTAAGCCCCTCCCCAGTCCCTCTAAGCCCCCACTGCAGACAAAGGGCCTGCACAGCAGGGGACAGCGGCACAGGGCTTCGAACTTGGCCCTGGGAAGTCACAGTTTGGGGTGATGGGAGAGAAGGACTCGCACTGTCAGGGCTAAAGACGGCAGCGAAGGCTGCAAGGACAGCCCCTCGCAGGCAGGACACTTTAGTTTATCCGGTGCATCATCAGGGCCTTGGCAGCAAACAGATGGTGCAGTTGAGTGGTAAGCTCAGAGTGCTGGAGAATAGGATATTTGCAAAAGCAAAGGCTTGGGAAAGGAAAGCAGCAAGGGGCAGAAACCAGGGAGGGTAGAAACAGCGGGGAGCCCTTTAACTCTTGGCCTAAAGGGCCAGAGGAGAGGTGCGGAGACAGGGTGCGGAGACAGCTGCCCAGTTGAGGGGAGACTCTGGGTAGGGCATCTCAGCGCTGCAAGCTGGAGCACTGGGGAGCAGAGGGCAGAGCTATCGCAAGTGCCCTCGCCTGCCTCCTGCCCTCCTAACGTCCTGACCCTGCCTCTCACTGACCTACCCGCACTGGCAGCCAGAACCCGAGGGAGCCTGCTGATACAGCCTCTGCAGTCGGACTGCCTGAATAGAACCAAGACAGAGAAGGCTAAGAGGACCCAGAGGGTCATGTCCAGAAAGCACCATCCTTGCCTTTCCCCTTCATCCTTACAGCAGTCTTGCAAGGTCGATCTTATCATCCACCTTGGCTACAAGAGGAAGCTGAGATTCAGAGAGGGATAGTGATTTTCCCGAAGTCACACAGCGAGAACAGACAGAGCTAGGATCGAAACCATGTTTTGCCTGAGTCTCTGAGCTCCAGGCTTTGTAGTTTAGAAGAATACGGGTTCGAATCCCAGTGCTGCCACTCATTTGCTTTTGACCTTGGCAATGTCTGTGTGTCTCTGAATGGAGAGGGAATGGTTCCCACACCTGTGGAACTGCCAGGAGTTGCATCAGGTATGTGGAATGCCATCCTCGCAGGGTGGGGAGTGAGCTGACTCAGGCAGTTGCCTGCCCCAGATCCACACCGGGCTGCTATTACCCAGAGCATCAGACTCTGCATTAGGTGGGGGGCAATTTGTCTGCCTCCTCCTCCACCTGCAGAATCGATCTCCACGCTCAGCTGCCTCATTGAGATTCAGGTCCTCAGCTCCGGGACTCCATCCCAGCGTCTGGTCAATAGCTTATATTTTTAATTTGTCAATAATCAGTCGGGACCTTGGCCGGTGCCCCACAGAGGGCTCAGCAGGATCGCTCGGCCGTGGGGGTTGGGGGGGGTGAGCAGTGTGCATAGAGGGAAACAGACTCCAAGCTGGGCTGGCAAACCAAGGTGGGGGTGGGGCCTGTGTGCCCCCAGAGTTGTCTGGCTTCCAGGCCATGGCCTGGCTGTCATGGATAAATGTACCAGCTTGAAGTCAACAAAACCCGGGTTCGATTCCAGCTCTGCTGCTCTAAAGGTCAGTGGCCTTGACCAAGAGACAGAACTTCTCAGAGCCTCCATTTCCCCACTTGTCAAGCAGCCACTGCCATGATTACACATAATTCATAGACGTGTAGCCAAGTCAGTTCACCCACGTCAAGTGCCTAGAACAGCACCTGGCACACTGTGTACACATTATCACAATTGTGATCATTTTCAAAATCAAACAGGAGAGACAACTAGTATTATCCTGGCACGTACTGGTTCTTGATATGGATGGAATGCCCACACTCACAGAGGGAAAGGCTTATGCCCAGCAGGAAGCTGAGCTTCTGAGAAGTGAGCTCCACTCTCAAGGACACAGAGCTGGGGTGTGGTGCAGCTGGGGTAGAAACCCAGGGAGTCTAACCCCAGATCTCAAGCTTCCAATAACCTTGTGAAATAAAGTTTCCACCATCTAAGTGTCGAAAACAAGGAGGGAAAATTGCCTTAGCTCCCTTCTTTCATTCTTGGCATTTTTTGTGAATAAGTATGCTGTTTCCTTTGTCCTGAAACCAGCAGGCACTGGGAGCCCTCAGGGGGGCATGGAATGAAAACAGCAAGAAAATCTGTTTTCCTCCTGAGTCTTTACCCTTCCTGTCACTAAAGAAAACCTCAGCGCTTTCCTGCCCTGTGTCCCACCCCATGAAAGAAGCCAGGAGAGGCCAAGAGCGTTGGAACAGAGGCGGCTGAGCAGGGGCTTGGCCAAGGTCAAGGAACAGTGAGTGCTAGACCCAGGACCACACAGAGGCCACCCTTGCCCGTAGACGCACTCATCCCAGGACACGGGACTGTCTGTGCCTGCTCGCCGAGTCCTGTGCCCCTGGCATCGTGCGTGCCTGGGTTCTGATTCAGCAGTGACTGCTTGGCCTCTTCCCGCAGACTTCACAGAACAGGACAAGTCCCTGCCGTTGTCCTAAAGCCCTAACCAGAGGGCTGGGCCCACCTGTGGGGAAGAGCAAAGGCACCGCATTTTATGCTGGACTCCAAGTCTGGACAACTGACTTCTCCCCTTTCTGGAGATGCCGTCAAGGTGAGGCCCCCCAGCTTCAAGAGCTTCAGTTCTTCACCTGCAAGTGAAGAGAGTGACACACCTGCATCGTCTGTCGGGAGGGTGGGAAGATTCCTAGGCAACCCAGCTGAGTTGATACAGCAAGTGCTCAAGCAGGAAGCAGGCTGTGGAGCAGGCTCCGAGAAGCCTGTGTTCCCACGCCTTGCCCCTCCGCAGCCGCAGGAAACCTGAAGCCCTGGAGATTCCCTTCTGTCTTCATCCTGCCAGGCTCCTCTCTCTCCAGAGAAACTACCCCTGAGTCTGCATCTATTGATATATGCTTGGACACAATGGAATACTATTCAGCAATCAAAAAAGAAAAACTAGGCGCATTCATAGGAACATGGATGGAACTGGAAGGAATGATGCTCAGCGAAGTAAGGCAGAAGGCAAAAGAAAAATGCCAGATGGTTCCTCCCCTAGGAGGAATATAAGGGAACCAAATAAGGATCAAGAACAATAATAATAATAATAACAATAAAGACACAAAAACCAAAAATGAAAAGACAAGGACAAATTGGGGACACTTGGTGGGGAGGGAAGAGGAGGAGGGCTGAGGGCAGATGGGAGCACGGGGACTGAGGTGATGATGCACTGGTGATATGGTGATGGGGAATACATGGGGATGACGATGTCAAATATATATAAATTAAAGGGAAAAAATAGAATAAAAATGTAAAAATAAAATAAAATATTTGACTGGAAAAAATAATAAAAACAATTTGCTAGGTAAAAAAAAATAAATTCTGAAGGGAAAAAAAAAATACGCCTTTCACTAGAAAGCTCCCCAGACGTCAGTAGACTTCCCCCATAGGTAGAATTTGGAAGCTGTTACATGCCCCTAGAGAACCCCTGAGCTCCTGGGACAGGCAGCGAGATAGAGACCAAAGGCGGGAATCTCAGAGCCTTGGAACATCAGGGTTGCAGGATCCTCGATGGTGTCGAGACAACAGCCTTCCCATTGCACAGAGAGGAAACTGAGGTTTGGAGGGGGAGTGACTTATCCGAGGACAAAGCCAGCCAGTGCAGGCTCGGGGTTCTGTCCTGTATGCATGTCACCCTTTGATTCTGGTGTGGACCAGAAAAGCCCATTCTCAGGGCGGTTGCCAATGCCAAGGGCAACCAGCTTTTTTGGGGTCATCTTTGCAGGAGGAAGTAGGAACAGTGAGGAAGTTTTGTCTTTGCTTTGCTGTTAGCTTGCTATATGAACCCAGGCAAGTCACTTTCACTCCCTAAATCTTAGTCACCCCAACCTGAATGGATCACAAGTTGAAACAATCGGAAGGATGAGTCGTAACCTCACCAACATCACCTCGTCCCCCACCCCACCTCCTCCTTCTCCTTTTTCTTTACCACTCTCACTTTAAAAAAAAAAAAAGATTTATTTATTTATGCATACAAGAGCTGGGGTACAGGCCAGAGGTGCAGGAGGTAAGAGGGTTCACCAGAGACAGAGTGGGGAGCAGAACAGGCAGATGGACTGAAAGACACTGCTGAGGGGAGCAGCGGGCGAGGCAGGAGAGGTCTGCTGCTCCATGTGGGTCCCCTCCCTGGCCGGGGATCGAATTTGCACCTCTGTGCTGCGGATGCTTCACAGGGTGGCGCTCAACCCACTGTGCCACCAGGGAGGCCCCATCACTCTCATTGATTAAGCATTTGCACCGTAATCAGAATTTATTTGAAATAAGTTTAGGAGGAGGAAGGCATCATTAGCCTATTTTCCAGATGATGAAACTCAAGGTTGGGAAAATTTATTTGCTTGACTCTGGTCACCATAAGGTCCCCGGTGAGGCGCCAGTTTTCAGGAGTGGACAACCAGAGAACAGAGTCAGTGACCTTAACCTTAACCAACCCTCCTCCCGCACAGCCCGACTTGGCTACTGCGGAGATGCTGCAAAGCTAGGCGGTGACTCTCCCCACTGGTGTTCCTATTGGTTTCACAATCCAGAGAAGTCACATTTGAACTCTGGCAAGAAACATTTGGTCAGCATCCCAGGAGGGCCAGTTTTCATTCTTTCTGCCTCTCTCACGACGGGATCAAGGACGGCAGGTGGGTCTGCGGAGAGGCACTCAGATGTGAAATGGGTCAGAGAACAAATGAAGACAGGGAATTGAACATGTTTGGGTTCCTCCATGGCTGGGGTCATCCATGCGGGAAGTGAGTTGAATCTACAGATTTCCCTTGGGGTTTGGGGTGTCAGGCAGCCTTATGACAGGGAGGCCTTTGGGCAGGGTTGGGGGACGTGTTGCTAAGCCTTTGTCCCAGCACAGGGTCCCTTCTGGGTCTTCTCGCCATCCAAGGAACCTATTCCACTGGCTGTGTGCCCTGGAGCAGGCTGCCTTCCTCTCTGGACCCCAATTTCTCCATTGCTGTAGCAAATACATTGGAGCTGAGACAGAACAGTGCTGATTTTCTTCATAATTTCCTATTAATAAAGCCCTTACACTGATCAGTGTCTCTCTGTTCTGTCCAAGCATTAGAATTACTTGGGATACATCTTAGTGCCAATTCCCAGACCCTACTCTACACCAGTGAGTAAAAATATCTGAAGATTAGCTCATGCATCACGAGTCTTTCGCTGGTCATTGACTCTAACTGGTCATTGCCTTGTATCTCTTGAGAAATGCCTCTGGGTTGCAAGTGTAAGTTGCCCCAGCTGACAGCCAAGAAACTGAGGCCCAGACAGGGCAGTGACTGGCTGAAGGTGCTAAGGTTATTCAGAGGTGGAGTCAGAGACGGTCTCTGTCCAAAGTGCTGAAATGGAAGGGAGGCAGCTCTGCAGAGATCTCTGGACTCTGAACATGAAGACATAGCTTGTTTCCTAGACATGGCTTAGATTTATGGGTTCTTTAAAAGGTTTGCTCTTTCCCCTTCTCACACAATTCTAACTCCAATAACACTACTCGCAGACCCCAAACCCGACACTCTGCTTCAGAAATAGCCATCACCACACCATGACCGCCAGTAGTATTATTTCTGGGCAACTCTAACTGACATAGGGATGAAAGCAGGGCAGAAATTAAAGCATCCTTGATGGCCTAGCTCAAGGTTTTTGTCATAGAGGTCAGAAAAAATGCATTAACCCCCCCAAGCATTTACAGAATGCCTACTGTATGCAACAGAGATAAACAGACTTCTGAGGTAGCTAATGAGAATAGCAATATCAAACACTACTATCATTTATTGGGTATTTGCTAAAGACCAGTCTCCTTGCAAAGGTTTTCTTGAAATCCCTTTAAATCTTTATAGTAATCTTATGAAGATTTCCACTTTGAGATGAGAAAATCGAGGTACAAAATATTGAGGCAATTAAACAAATTAAAATGTACACTCCATTCTTAACCTTGAGGTAATTGCTACCTGTTCTGCTTCACCCCAAATCCCTCAAACTCGGTATTAATTGGTTAGAGTGTTCCCTTAAAGAAAGCATATAGTTCAGCCTAGAAATCAGAATTTGTCTAATTCTAGACCATCCAAGACTGGCACTTACAGTCTCTTTATACTTGTTCCTTGGTTGTAAAGTTAAAAAGGCTAGTTGCTCAACAAAGAGTGAGTAGAAAGGTTAGAATTCACATCTATGTTAGCCTTTATGGGCAACTTTTTAAGCCCAGGAAAAAACACAATTAGGGTGGGATTTTAGGAATGTTGTCAATAAAAAGGGACAGCCTATTTTTTAGTGGAAGACTGGGAATAATGACTGATGGAGAGATTGAAGGTTTCAGCAGAAATGGCCTTTCCCTCTGGTCTGGGAGAAGTAGCTGTCCTCCTCACTAGGGAAATAAAAAGGGAACCGCCCACTCCCGTGCTCACACTCCCAGCACTGACAGTCCTCCCCCAAAGCCCTCCCTAGGAGCTACAGCTATTTCACTTCTTCTCAAATGCATGACTAATAAGTGCCTCATAGAAGGCAATATTCAATCGTGCTGTGGAATTAAAGGAGTGGATTCACGCACCATATATCACCCCAGCTGCTCTTACAAGCAGGAGATCAATAGTCTAGCAATAGACATTTCATAATTAAAAGAAGAAAAAGAAGAGGAGGAGGATGAAAGGGAGGAGGGGGCTGGAGAAGAGAGGGAGAAAAGGGACAAGGAGTAGGGTGGGGAAAGGAGGAGAAGGAGGAGGAGAAGGTGGAGGAGGAGGAAGAGGAGGAGGAGGGAAGCAGGAGGAGGAAAAGCAAAGACCCTGGCAGATGGTCATGCATTTTCTTTAGCTTTTTGGTTCCCAAGGCTTTGGGGGATTTGTCAGAACAATAAGTCCTGGTTGGAGCAGTCCCAAAAGACTGACTGAGAAGGGACTTCAGTAAAGTCACATGGTCCTTCCCCCTGTCTTGAAGCTGATTGTGGGTAAATGCTACTATTTTCAGACTTGCTGGAGTGCCTTTTTAGATCCCTCTTTCTGCATAATCCAAAACTGGCTGGAGTGGAGTGGACGTCAGTTCCCATCTTCTCCCCCAACAGCCTCATTTCCATCTTTAAGCTAAGCTTACAGATTTCCTCTGGGGAAATCTCCACCTCAGGGTCATTGGTTCGGCTTGGAATGAATTTAACCTCCCCATCCTGAGGTGGTCTCATGGTTCAGATCCATGTGCGGATCTACTCTTTTTCTTAATGATTGGCTGATAAAAGCATGCATGACCCAAGTGAGGCCCAATCAGGGTCAATGCTGGGACTTTTGCTGGAGCTGTTCTTCTCTCAGCTGGGGCTGCCAGGCTTGGAGGAAGGAAACCTGAGACTTCTGGGGACAGTGATCGTCCTCATGGAGAAAGTCCAAACATACACATACAGATACATACAGACACATATTAAGTCACATGGCCACTGACCCAGTGCTAGGAAGGTACCCAGCAGAAATCACACTGGTATTCTCAAGCTGGAAACAACCTGCAGGTCTATTAATGTAGTTCTGACTTTGAGATAAGACGTGCACCCATATAAAAAGCTATTTAATTGTTTAAAAGAATGGAGTATGACTATTTGTGCTCATTATAAAAAGTTCGCTGAATATGTTGACAAATGAAACAAGACGTAGCAAAACGCTGAAACAGAAAACCATCACCTCCTCCCTCCCTTTCATCTTCACCCTGCACGTCTCCTCCATCTCCTCAATCTGGGGATCCTCCCCATATCAGCTTTGGCACTTTTTTCTGTCCATCTCTCCTGCCGGGAATGCCCTCCTTTTCCACAGTCCCGAAGGAGCTGACTCAGGCTCCATGGCGATGTCTTTCTCATCTGACTAGGGAGGGTTCTCCAAGGGCAGGGGCCTGCGTGCCCAGCACCCAGCCCCCTGGCACAGAGGAGGCAGGAGTGGACAAGCCACGGTGTGACTGGTGGTGACTGTGACCAGTCCATCTCCGACCTTGAGCTCTCTCCTTGGTCTTCCTCCCCTGACCTCTGTGAATCTCTATGTGACCTCTGTGACCTCTTTCAGGCCTCTTCTTTGTTGCAGGTGCTGTGCTGGCGGGTCACTTAAATATGTTTTCTTTGCATCTTCGATGCTGTCATCCCATTTTGCGTGGAAGAAAACTGAGGTCTCGAGGCAGGGAGATTGACTTGGTCAAGGTCATGTGCTGCCTGTGTAGAGTTCACGAGACAGACTCAGGCCGGAGGAGCGTGGGGGGAGCAGCCGCTGGCCTGGAGCGTTCAGACTGAGCACCGCGGTGCCAGAGCTCCTCCATCTGATCTATAATGTGTCATTCAGGCTAGTCCTTTAAGCAAGGAATGACCACTGGCCAATTGACCCATGGACAATTCCTCATTCAGCGCTGAAAGGGAAGCGCTCTTGTTAAGGAGACCGTGGGCTGTCCCGTGAGCTGTCACCCTGTGACAATATTGACAGAGCCTGTGCCCCCACCCCGTAAAAGCCCAGTGTACACACATGGGGAAAACAAGCCCATCCTCTCTCACTGAGAGAATAAGTGTAAGGAATTAAGGAGACTCTGATTAAACAAACAGATGTTTTTAGTCGGCAATAGAAGTGTCAACATGATCCTAATTAATGAATGTGTTAATGGCTGTTCTCTGTTTGAAGACAATAGTCACCGCCTTCTAGATGTATCCACAATGACTCAGAGGGCACACACACTTAGCTGCGTGCACAGAGCCTGCCTGGGGCAGGAGGTGAACGGGTATTCCCACAGACAGCCCCAAGGAGCATGCCCAGAACCCACCCAAGGGACACACGATGGCAGGGGCACTGGGCACAGGGCAGGGTGTGGTGGGATGCAGGAAGCAAGCAGCAAATTTGGGACACAGAGGAAACTGGAGCACACTTGAGAATACATATGCGCCATACACACATTGCACATGCACACATGGCGCATGCAATACACTACCACACACTTCAGCACACATTCAAAACACAATGTTTACATCCTGCACATCATACACAACCACAGAGTGCCTGCACAGACGTGATCCCGCCACTCAGCACACACACGATGCACACACAGCAGGTTGCATGCAATACAGACTCTGCATGCAACACACACTCAGCATACACCACACGCACAGCAGCCGATCATACACATGCTCACATGCATACACAGGTGCACAACACATGCAAATTACAGCTCATGGTTTCTGAGTGCTATTCTGACACACACACTCACGTATTTGGCATCAATAATTAAAATATTCCCTGAGTGTTCCCATCATGTAACAGGCACAGGACCTAAGACATAAAAACACAGGAGTAAAAAGGGCACAGTTTCTTTCTTCCAGGGTCTCCAAGGCCTGAGTGCTTCCCGGTGAGATGCAGCAAGAGCATTTCTCAACACCGTTATATGGTTGTGTTTACATATTCTTGTGCTTAAACGAGGTACTTCCATGCCAAATAAGGCATAGGAAAGAGCCTGTTACTCAAAAAGTTGCTGGATGATATTAAGTTGTACTATATCGCTCAGTGGTCTTTCTAATGAAAATGTCAAGGAAAAAACATTCTACAAGCTTTACTGTATTTATCCTTAACAATGGCATCTTTATTTATCTCTAAGACTCTGGTCTGAGAAGTTTGCATCTGATCAGGTGACCCTTTTTACCTTGACTGCTAGGAAGCTCAGAGAAAAAAATTTGATCCATTCTTAGGAGTGTTGGTTTTCAATAGTACAAATTTCTAGGGGTAATATTCATTCCCCCCATGCATTTTTTCTCTCATTCTATTTGTAAAATACGCTTTTAAATGACTAGTTGTTTTCTGTAACAATATGGGAACAGAAAGAAAGATTTAAATGGATAGCTGCATTAGGGCAGTTCAATTACTCTAAAAAAGACCCTCCCATTCTTAAAGCCCCAGCACTACATGGGCTAATGGCCCAGTCCAATGAGTACAGGTGTGTGTGTGTGGCGGGGGGGGGGGGTTGCTCCACATGGTCATTCAGGAGCTCCAGGGGTCTTCTGTCCAGTGCATTAAACACACAAGAAACAAACATAGAAGCACATCCTACAGGTATAGCTGTATCTTTATCCTGGCATACAGTAGGACCTCAGGATTCATACATCCTAGGACCCAAGGCCATGTCCAGAGGAAGGAGAGCTGGTCTCCAAAAGGCAAAAAAGAAAGGACACCAGACAGGAGTCAGTCTCTAAGTTGGGTGTTGAGATGAACCAATTCTGGATGTGTAGAGAGGCTGAAAGGCAGACGGATCCATCCAGATGAATCAACAGAGGAGAGAAATGGTGGCAAGACCAGTGAGGGGTTCCTTCTAGCCCAAGAGCAAGATGTGAGGCGGAAGCATCTTTCCTGATGGAAAGCAAAGCAAAGTCCAACCCAAGAGAGCATCAGACACAAAATCGATCTCTTCGTTCCATAGCCTCTTAATTATACAACATTCACTGAGCACTGAGAAAGAGCTCTGTGCTGAGTGCTGACTGTGTGCTGCACTTGCAACTCTCTTAATTCCAGAGCAGCACTTATGGCTCAGTACTTCCATCACTGGCATTTAATAGGAGTGGACATTGTGACTCAGAGAGGCTAAGTGACTTATCCAAGTTCACACAGACAGAAAAATAGCACCTTCAGAGGCTGGACCTGTGCATCTTCTAACTGCTAGACTCTGGAACCTCCAAAGCAAAAACCCTCTTCTGTGTTGTGCTGGTGCCACAGCTAGATGGGGTATCAGAGAACAGCCTGGCGGGGATACCAGCATAACCTCAGAGTCAGCCACAACTCAGTAGCTCAAGTCCCAGCCCTGTGTGAAGCTTGAACTCGAAGCTTCATTTTTCCCACCAGTAAAGGGGGGTTAATGAAGCTTCTATTCCAGTGTTGTTGAAAGGGCCCCGGGAGATGTACCATGTATTTCATATAGCCATGCCTACCACATAGTAGGGCAACATAAACAGCAGCCATTATTGTTGCTGTTGCCTTTTAAAGGGATGGAAGAGTTGGGGAACAGACTGCTACGCCAGCCAGAAAACAAGCAATTTGAGCATGTGCTAGCAGAGGCTGTAGAGAGGGACAGCTGTGAGGGAGATTAAGGAAATTCACACGGAATATATGTAAGTCTGATACGTATGGCATGTTGGCAAAGACAGAATCAGGATGTATGCGCTTCTCCCCACAAAGATGTGGGAGGCATTTGGCATCGCTTGTTGTTCAAGCCAGGAGCTGTCCCATGCATGCACGTGTGTGTGTGTGTCTGTCTGTGTGTTTCATGCAAATGTGGGTGTCTGTAGATGCCAACTGCACTCTGCTCAGAGACACGGGGAGCGTGGCCCCCCCTGGAGAAACTGGACCACGGGGTTCCTGAGAGACTGGAGTGTGGTTCTGAATCCTCCTTCGAAGCACTTGGCTGCAGTGAGCTTGTCTATAAAATGAAGATCATTTTACCCGCCCTCACTCGGAGGTCAAACTGCATCTTCTTCTGAAGTTCCCTGTGGCACAGCAGGGGCACTCCTTGGCCAAGAGGAGAGGAAGAAGGTCTAAGAAGAGACCTTTGTCCTCCGAGACAGGAGAGAAGAGGGAGGAAGAGGGTCGATAGTGGATAAAGAGACCCAAGTTCTCAAGGAGACCAGGAGAGAGAAAGGATGAAGTCTGAGAAAGTTCAGAAAAAATCCAGAGCTGGAGCACCACCTTCTCAGATCCCCTGGCACCACCCCCCAATGAGATCTCGGGGCCACAGTGCCCCTCCACTTCATGAATGCTTCCGTCAAAATGACTTGCAGTCAAAGTGAGCAGTGGAGGAAACTGGGAAGGAATCAGAGGCAGCACCAACTTCCGAGAGGAACCCATGTTGTTTTATTTTATTATTATTAACATTTTTTATTTATATATATTTGACATCAATTGTCATCCCCATGTATTCCCCACCACCATATCAGCAGTGCACCATCACCTCAGTCCCCCGTGCTCCCGTCTGCCCTCAACCCTCCCCCTTTTCCCTCCCCACCAAGTGTCCCCAATTGGTCCTTGTCTTTTCATTTTTGGATTTTGTGTCTTTATTGTTATTATTATTATTATTATTGTTATTATTATTATTAGTGACACCTCCGCTGGAGATCACACCATGGGGTAAAAGTGTCCTGGATGCCCACCAGCCTGGCAGAGGTAACTGTTCTAGTTTCAGCGTGTCTGTTCATATGTCCTTGCACAGGAAATTTCATCTGTGGAACCTCAGTGTCCCCACCTCTGCAATGGGATGATGACGGACTCTCCCAGGTGGAAGTGAGAATCCACAGCCACAGCCCCCTCTCGCTGAGCATCTGCCTTGGCCCCTGAACTATGACTGGCTTTCCTCTGCTTTCTTGGGGACCGGGGGACATGGTCTCATTCAACCTTCTTTCACAGGTCCTCTTTTATAGAACGTCCTTCCTTCCTTTAGCCACACACAGCAGAACACTTCCCCCCAAAACATTTGTCTCCGGCTGCCTCTCCACTTGCGTATTAACGTAGGAGATCAAAATAAAATGCGCGAAGCTGTGAGCTATGACACTGTTCTCCCCCTTGGTACATTCTGATTGTGTGTAAACAGCAAATTGAAAATTATTGCCTCTTTATTTGTCGACTCCTTAAGCCACTTCGGCGTCCCTCAGAATAAGTAATTGGTTGGGCCTTCCTGGTGGCACAGTGGGTTAAGCAACGCATTATGAAGCAGACTGCAGCACGAGTTCTATCCCTGCCGCTGACCGGGAGGGGGACCCACATGGCGCAGCAGACCTCTCCTGCCTCGCCCTCTGCTGCCCTCAGCAGTGTGTTTCTGTCAATCTGCCTGTTCTGCTCCCTGCTCTGTCTGGTGCATTCTCTCACCAGCCCCCACACCTCTGGCCTGTACCCCAATGCTTGTATGCATAAGTAAATAAAAAATCTTTTAAAAAAATAAAAGAATAAGTAATTGGCTCTGGGACACCACGTGACAATTGGTCCCCAGGGAGTCATCTTCTGGCCCTGGGGTTTTGCAGGAGAGAGGGTATGGGCTGGGGGGAGGTCAGACTTACACAGTCTGGGGTTTTTTACCCCTTCATGGAATCTCCGTGGTGAGAGAGCTGGCAGGGGAAAGTCTAGACGTGTGAATCAGAGGGAAGTTGAAAAGTCACACTGGATGGATTCTTCAGTACCACTTGCTCTCTCGGAATCGCTCATGATCCCGATTATACAGAAGTGACTCAGAACACCTCCACCAAGAAGCCCTCAAGCCTTGCACCCCCAGATTATATGCTTAGAACCATTTGTGAAACTCCATAGTGGTTTAGGAATCAGGGATGTTTATGAACATAGCTGCAAATTTCAATCTACTCTAGCCTTGGAGTTTTGTAAATTTGAGTGCAAATTATGATTTTGTCACTGGAAGAACTACAGGTTAAGGAATTTAACTTCTCTGCGCCTCTGTTTCTTCATCTTTAAAATGGGCTCAGTAATGAAGCTATCGTGGGTAGTACGAGGTAACGTGCGCAAATAGCAGCTTGCACAGAGCACAGAGGCCCCTCCTGGTAGAGCGATTACAGACTGGAATTCCTTTCCTCTCAGCAAATGCAACTTTACATCAAGGTCTGATGAGGAGTTTAATAAGTGACTTTGGGGTCTCCCTGGTGGTGCTGGGTTTAAAGTCATAGTGCTTTGTACGGAGGACTGAGGTGATGGTACACTGGTGATATGGTGATGGGGAATCCATGAGGATTAAAATTGATGTCAAATATATATTAATTAATTAATTGATTGATTAAAAAAATTTTAAAAATAAATCCAATTGGATTGACAACTCAAAATAAAATAAAATAAAATAAAATAAAGTCACAGTGCTATCAAGCTATTGCCAACCACTGCACACAAGTTCAATTCCCAGCCAGGGAGCTCACCCACATGGCGCAGCAGACCTCTCCTGTCTCCCCAGTGCTCCCACAGCAGTGTATTTCCGTCAATCCTCCTGTTCTGCTCCCCACTCTGTCTCTGGTGTAGCCTCTTATCCCCCATACCTCTAGTCTAAATCACAGCTCTTGTATGTATAAATAGATATATATTTTTTAAGCGACTTTAGCCTCCCTTGCCCCTTTGCCTCGGAGCACTTTGGCAATACACACCCTGTACAACCGTACCAAGCAGCCATGCATGTACATCACTCAAGGTAAGTACTCAGAACCTGGCAGCAGATGAGGCCATTGTCACTATATATAGCACATGAATGATTTTGACTCTTAAGCTCTATGAAGAGTTAAGCACCTCTGAAACTTGGTTACCCCTTTAACATAAGGACAACCAGGTTTGAACCCTATTTCCAGTGTGTGCAAACCATGTGCACTTGAAGAAGTCATTTACACATCTGAGCTTCAGTGTCCTCATCTTTAACACTGGAAGCAATAATTCCCATCTAGTGGTGAGGTTTTGGTCCAGAAGCATCTATCTAAAGTACCTTCAACCCAGCAGCCAGCACTAAAAATACCTTCATCTAGTGCCTGGCACACACTGGGGACTCAGTAAATATTAGTTCCCTTTGCAGCAGAGAAAAGGAGACTTCTACACCATAGCTTTTCCCATTTAGCACAGGCACCCATGGTTAGTGTGTTAAGGAGGTGAAAAAAGAATATTGAACCTTTTCAGTGAGGATATTCAGTATTGTGAGGTATAACCTGTTTGCAAGCAAGAACATCAAATTTGGAACTGGGTGACAAGGAGTCAGCCCCAGCCTGATTCATCTTTTTGACTTTGGATAAGGCATAGGCTCTTTGAGATCTCGTTTCCCTCTCTGAGAAACCAGAGGAAGGAGAATGAAGGATTCTTGCATGTTTTGCACTGCAGTGGCACTTAATCCCGAACACACCTATGCCCAAGTGCAATCTACAAAGCAGGTAAAACAGAGATGCTCTGATTGCAACAAAGTCCAGGAGAGAGCCCCCCACCCCAGACCACCCCCTCAGCCCAGCACCTTATTCTCATGCCCTAGCTCTTGCTGATGCTATTTTGAGAAAGCCCAGGGCTCTGGTAACCAGTGGCCTGAGACTCCTTCCTTCTGAAATATTCCAAGACTCTGTGTCTGTTCTGGAAATCCACTGCCTTGCCACACAATTCATCCCAACCTGGAGCACACACGCACTTCCCCAATAAATGCTTAGAAAGAATGAAAGCAAAAATAAGTTTCACCAGCCATTAAGGGGAAATTACAAATGCATTTTTCTCTGCCTCCGGCACATTAATAAAAGAGATTACAAAGCTGGAAGTGAGTGGAGCAGGGCAGCCTCACAATTGAAGGCGGGGACACAGGGCCACTGCTTCCTGTACATTCGTCTGATTTCATGGCCACGGCCGTGCTGGGAGGCTGTCTGCAGCGGCTGCCGGGAGGATGTGGGGCTCATGCATTAAACATCAGGGGGACCCTTGCCACATATGCTGTTGGCTGGGAGAGGGGCTGGGAGGGGGCGAACGTGTTCCTGAGCTGCCCCAGGATGGAATGCAAGGCAGAGACCTAGAGTTGGTCTAATTCGGGCTGCAGAAAATTACAGGGTGGGAAGTGAAGGAGGGTGTAAAACACAGAAAGTGCAGAGATGTTTGAACACAGAGACCACCTGGTCATTTTGTCTTAACAGTTACAGAGGGGTTGCTCTGTGCCATGAGCTCCGGGGTGGATGCTGGGATTGGCCGCTGGAGAAGGCTGAGCATTGGCCCTGTTCTTTCACCCCCTACCTCTGTACCATTGTCTTTTGTCATATGACTTTGCAGCTCCTCCTCCTGAAGCTTGGCCACTTTGAGCTTGACCGCGTACTTTGCTTTAGCCAATGATACATGAATGGAAGTGTCAGGGTGTTCATTCTAGGATGAAACCTAAAAAAGCCTTTTGTACCTACCCAAGAATGCAAAAACATTCATTGGAAGGGATATATGCACCCCTAAGTTCATTGTGGCTCTATTCACAATAGCCAAGTTTTGGAAACAACCTAAGTGTCAAACAACAGATAATAAATCAAGAAGAGGGATGCAGCACAGCAGCTCAAGTTTGATCCCCGGTCAGAAAGGGGACCCGCGTGCCACAGCAGACCTCTCCTGCCTTGCTCACTGCTCCCCTCAGCAGTGTGTTTCATTTTATCTGCCTGTTCTGCTCCCCCCTCTGTCTCTGGTGACTCCTCTCACATCTGACAACCCTTGCCTGTACCCCAGCTCTTGTATATATAAATAAATCTTTAAAAATAAATAAATCAGGAAGATGTGATACAGACACACCCACATATGATGGAATACTACTCAGCTATAAAAAAGGCAGAGTCTTGCCAATTACAACAACATGAATGGAACTGGAGGGGATGATACTAACCAAAATAAGTCAGAAGGAGAAAGACAAATACCAGATGAGTTCACTCATATGTAGAGTATAGAGGGAAAAAAAAAACACAGGAAGAGAAAAAAACAAATCAAAGCAAACCCTATAAATCTAACCGTAGAACTGAAGCTACTACAAGGGAGAGTAGAGGTGTAGAGCAAAGAGGGGAAGGGGCCAGGATTATTAGAATTTTGGTGATGGGCATGTGGTAAGGTAACATGTATCCAAAGATGGGAGCACGAGGGACTGAGGTGATGGTGCACTGGTGAGATGGTGATGGGGAATACATGGGGATTACAATTAATGGCAAGTATACGTAAATTTTAAAATATTTTAATAAAATAAATAAAAATAAAAATAAATCATATACAGTGTTATACACCAATATTTACAATAAATAAGAATACTATAAATTGTTACAGCTATTGTAATAATAAAACAAAAAGAAACATTTCATGTTTATACCTTTTCCCTTGCACGCCTGCCTTGCTTAGGGGAACATGACCTGGTGAACATGCTGGCCACAGAGAATGCAGACAAGTGGAGCTGACCCACACTCCACTTGAAGTTCAGATCCTCTCTATCTGACTTGCGGGATTCAGCTAAATGAGAAATAAGTGCCTGTTGCATGCAACTGAGATGCAGTGACTGTTTGTTATGTAGCAACAGCTGATAGGTACAGTTATAAATGAAGTCATTCCATTTATTCATGCATTTGTTCATTCTGCAAATATTTCCTGAACACTTCTATGCCAGCATGTTGGTAGACAGCAGGGGTAGAGTGGTTTATCTGTGACAAGGACAGAGATTTTAGATTTATTCACTCCAGGATCGAACATTGACTATATGCCAGATGTGGAAATTAGTGCAGCAATTACAGAGGCCAACACAAGATAGAAAGGCCCTGTACACAGGAGGCTTATAGGCAGCCAACAAGGTAAACAACAACACAGGAAACTTCCCCCAAAAGCATGATGAATAAGTTTGTCTCTATATATAAGCTAATCACTGTTGAGTGGAGAAGATGGGAAAGTTGGTAGAACATGATATAATACAAAGTGTTTGGTACAAAACCAAGACATGGACAGGCAGTTCAAAGGCAGTCCCCTGCCCTACCCTGTGGAGAAAGGAAGAGGATTCGTGAGGGAAGGCTCCTCAGGACACAAATTATCTGAGCTAGGCTCTGAAGGTCAAACAGACGAAGAGAAAGGACAGGGTTAGAGTGCCAGGCAGAAGGCACAGCAAGAACAAGGAGAGGGTCACCCAAAAGACAACACAGACTTCTGTATATTATTGGAAAACCAAGTGGAAGAGGGAGAGGGCGGGAGATGAGGGTCTGAGAGACACCAGGAGCTGGGGAGTTTGGACGCCAAGATGAAATATTTGGACTTGACCCAAGAATGGATGGGGATAGACGTGGAAGGGCTTGAGCAAGGGGACACAGCATCAGGTTGCCCTCAGTGGGTGCAAAGAAGGAGTGACTGGGCTGAGACCAGAAGTAAACAGGCCAAGAGGAGGTGAAGCTGAGGTCCTAGAGAGGAGGGGTGACACACTGGGGCAACGTGGGAATAAGAAAGCACCACCCTGGAATAAAGGATAATTGTGCAGCAACTGGAATGTTTTTTGCAACCATCAATTCCACCCACCATTTTGCAAAAATGCAATCTGAGATGGGGGGGGCATGCCTCTACCTCTCATAACAGATGAACTTGGACCCAGAATCAAGATTGTCATCACATTCCTAACTTCATGCCCACCCTGTGACTCCACTCGGTCTCCCAATCCCCATAATACAAATAGTATTAACAGTGAGCAGAACATGGGTGATTGCTATGACCTAATGACTGAGCCCTGCTAGACTCTGCACTCAGCATAGTATGTGAAAATCCCGTGGAATCAGAACTTCCCATTTTACAGATGGGATGTAAAGAGTTGTAAAGAGATGAAGCAACTTGAAGCTGAACCTCATTGTCTAAGTCAGCTCAGCCTGCTTTAACAAAAACCACAGATGGGGGCCATATATGTCAGACATTCACTGGGAAAGCCAAGGTCAAGGGCCCATAGTTTCAGTTCTTGAGAGGGCTCTCTCTTCCCACTGTGTGAGATTAGTCTTCCTGTTTTTAGGAGGACATGAATGCCATCACGAGGACCCATGACCTTCTAAAGGTCATTTGTCAGGATCAGAGGCTTGCAAACCTGAACTTGTCTGGTTTAGGCAAAAAAAAAAAAAAAAAGGTCTCAGGGCCTTCTAAACTTTTTAAGGTCACAAAGGACTGTCCTTCAAATGCCACCACACTGGGAGTAAGTACTTGAACACAAACTTGCAATGAGGATAGCAGAATCCTCATAGAGGACAATAGCAGCAGCTCCAAAAGAGAATTGTGAGGGCTAAGTGATGAAAGGTAAACCTGTGCCTAGCACAATTCCTGGCACATGGAAAGTTCTCAGCAAGTGGGGGTGATAATAAAGATGATGATGATGGTGGTGGTGGTGGTGATGGTGGCGGTAGTGGTGGTGATGGTGATGATGGTGGTGATGATGCTGGTGATGATGGTAATGATGGTGGTGGTGGTGGTGGTGATGGTAATGGTGGTGATGGTGATGGTGATGATGATGGTGGTGGTGGTGATGGTGATGGTAATGATTATGATGATGGTGATAGTGATGGTGGTGGTGGTGGTGGTAATGGTGATGATGGTGATGATGGTAATGATGATGGTGGTGGTAGTGATGGTGATGATGATGATGGTGGTGATGGTGATGATGATGGTGATGATGATGATGATGATGATGGTGATGGTGGTGATGGTGATGATGATGATGATGATGGTGGTGGTGGTGGTGATGGTGATGATGGTGATGATGATGGTGGTGGTGGTGGTGATGATGGTGATGATGATGGTGGTGATGGTGGTGATGATGATGATGATGGTGGTGGTGGTGGTGATGATGGTGATGATGGTGGTGGTGGTGGTGATGATGGTGATGATGGTGGTGGTGGTGGTGATGATGGTGATAATGGTGGTGATGATGGTGATGATGGTAATGATGATGGTGGTGGTGGTGATGGTGATGATGATGATGATGATGATGATGGTGGTGGTGATGGTGATGATGATGATGATGATGGTGGTGGTGGTGGTGATGATGATGATGATGGTGGCGGTGGTGATGATGGTGATGATGGTGATGATGGTAATGATGATGGTGGTGGTGGTGATGGTGATGATGATGATGATGATGGTGGTAGTGGTGGTGGTGGTGGTGATGATGATGATGGTGGTAGTGGTGGTGGTGGTGATGATGATGACGATGGTAGTGTTGGAAAGAATCAGATCTGTACATGACCTTGGCTTCACTGTGCAACTTTTGGAAAATCACCTTACTGTTCAGGTCTAGGTCTCCCCCTCTGTCAAAGGAGGACTTCCATTTGGAGCAGTGAGTCTTGGAGTGCCTTCCCCCAGGCAAAGGCATCAACCACAGTCACGAATATATTAGCAACCCACAATTGAGAACCCTCTCCAGTTAGACTCCGCCTGAAACCCAGCAATCTGTCAGCAAGTCATCCTGGTCAGATCAATGTACATTCGAGCTGGAAATGCTCTGGTTTAGACGAATGAACCCTAAAGTTTTGAAAGGACGTACATATTTCCTTCTTACAAAATGGGGGGGGGGGAAGGCAGGTGCATTGAGCAGAGAAAAGCACAGAGATGGGTTGAAGCAGAAACCAGCTCTGTCCACTCTCCCATGCTGGCCCACGAAGGCCATGACCCGCTGCTGTCTCTGCCCCACATCACTCCTGCCAGGCAGAGTCTGATGCTCCCCGCCGCCCCTCCTTCCCAGCCTCCTTTCCTGTTTACACGTTCCGTAAAGTATGGATTTGTTGTGGCCTCGCAAAACCTGGTCTGCTTCGTCTCTCCTTTTATTTTTTTTTAAATAGGTTTGAGCCTATAATTCAGTTAATTATTTCCCAGAGCACAGGTTCGGTGGCTCCAGCATAGCACAAAGCAAGGGAACGGAGACAGGTCTTCGGAAAGCTCTTTCCAGAAAATCTAATTTCATCATTGAGAAATCTTGTGTCTTAAGCAGCCTCTGCCACCGCCATCAATTTACATATTCTATATGCGCTGCCTGAACACAGTGGGCCCGATTTGCATAATGCTGCTGGAGGGCCTTGTGCTTCTCTTGAACCCCAATGCAGCGGGAGCGAGGAAGCAATTATTAAGCTGTAGACATTGGCAGGGAGAGAGGCCTCAGATGGATTTCAACTCCAAACCTCATTCGCCGCCCAGCCTGCTCATTACCCAAGGCCCGGATCCCCGGCTGACTTTGGATCCGGGGCTGGGAGCAGGGGCGAATTGCTTTCTTTAGGTTCTGACTTCAGTTAGGCCAAGGCCACGGAGGCGTGGAGGTGAGTGCACAGTTGTGCGTTCCAATGTCAGTTGTTGGAGCAATTTTCTCCCTGATCCCACAGGTAAATTCCTTCCTCACACAGTTTTGTCTCGTTGACTTTGCCAATATTGCTGCCCCTTTCAGAACATCCTTCCAAACACACACAAGGCAGGTCGGCAGGGTTTACCCATGCCCTTGCCGGCAGCCTATCAGGAATACTTAATTGAGAAAACACTGCTGAACAAAATCCCAATTGTAAACAGGAATTCTCTCAGGTCTTAGTGGCCCTGCCTTATAGCTAGGCTTATCTGTGCTCAGATGCCTGGAAGGTGAGGTCTGGAGGCTCCTAGTGGGGCTCCCCTGTATTCTTGGGGCACCAGGCCTAGGGTATTTGGAGTTTCCAGGATCCACACGCCACTCGCTTAGCTTCTGGGCCTGCCAGAACCATGAGGTCCAAGTTAGTCCCGCCTTTCTCAGACTGAGTTTCCATGGGTATAAATGGCCACTTCTGGGTCTGGAGGAAGCCATTTTGGTTTCACTCTGGAGTCAACAGAGAAGGCCTCTTCTCATGCTCATTGTTCAAAGTCTTGAGCAGAGAGGGCACTTGTCCAGTGGGACTTTGAACCCAGCCCTCTTTGACAACTTTTAAATGAGGTCATGAAACATCCAGCCAGAAATCCACCTGTCCACTTGTACCAGTAAATACCACGGGTGTAGTTGTCAAGTGACGCTGACGTAAGCGCTGGGCACCCCTGACGAGTTTACTGAAAGAACAAAACATCATCAAGCCAAACTTAGAAGCTGATAGAGGATGACTTGTGCTTTAAGAACACACTGTGCAAGAATTTCAAATAAACACGTCTTATTTTTGCAGAAACAGAAATACATTTGAAAACACTGGTTTCCCTTCTGATGGCCGTGATGTTCAAAATGGGTGGGGGCTGGCAGCCCAGAGCTGAACTGTGGCACTGAAAGTTCACTCTGTGCCAGCATTTGAACAGTGAGCCAGTTGTTGGAAATTTGAATCAGCAGGTTCCTTGCTGAGAAGAAGAAAAAAAAATCAAGCCTTATATATCTCCACTAAGAGGTACTGTCTCCTTAAAAGACCTCAACATTCTGTCCTCGGCACTGGCTGTCTCATGACAAGAATTTGGAGGGAGCTCACTTTTTCCATGATTGCATCCAGTGTTGAATTATTTCTCCAAGGAAAGGAGATCGCTCCTGATTAGCTAAACCCCAAGTCCTACAGGCACGAATGGTAATGTTTCCAAAGGAGGCTATTTTGGGGCAGAGCTGGGACTTAGTTCTACAGAGCAAAGGACAGTCTCTAGAGCTGAGGGTTTAGATATGGGGCTGCCCCACATCTTACTGAAACACATATTAACATCTCGAAGTCTCCGTTTCGTGATCTGTCAAGTGAGGGTAACCATGCCTGCTTCACCATCGTGGTTGGGGAAGTGAGAGGAGATGACATACAGTGGTTCGTCACAGGAGGTTTCTGGAACCTACCCGAGGTCACAGGCGGTAACTGGTGCTGGCGGGAGCATCTGAAATTTGGGGTGTTGATTCCGTCATCATGTTGATGCTCCCACCGACCCCGGTACATGGACACCGACTGCCAGTGCTAGCAAAAGTCAAATCAAACTGGTTGATTTTCTAGACTGAATAGCTCAGGGGGGTGTTGTAAGGAGGGCTTCAAAGGGAGACACTCAAGAACCTGGGATTCCCTGAGCTAGTCACTTTGTTTAGAAACAGAAGTCAGGGGCCTCCCTGGTGGT
Source organism: Galemys pyrenaicus (assembly GCA_019455555.1). Taxonomy (NCBI): domain Eukaryota; kingdom Metazoa; phylum Chordata; class Mammalia; order Eulipotyphla; family Talpidae; genus Galemys; species Galemys pyrenaicus. Next base: position 7,231,890 of record JAGFMF010011719.1, on the reverse strand, counting down.
GCAGCAGGTTGAGCACCGCAATGTGAAGCATCCACGGCACAGCAGCGCGAGTTTGATCCCTAGCCAGGGAGGGGACCCACAGGGCGTAGCAGACCTCTCCTGCCTCGCCCGCTGCTCCCCTCAGCAGTGTGTTTTGGTTAATCTGCCTGTTCTGCTCCCCACTCTGTCTCTGGGGAATCCTCTCACTCCTGCACCTCTGGCCTGTACCCTGCTCTTGTATGCATAAATAAATAAATCTTTAAAAAACAAAACAAAGAAAGAGAGGTCAGAGACTGTGTCCAACAAAACCCTAAATTTCCTATAAGTAAGACCTCCACACACACATTTGTCATGGGGTATGACATGGTGGTTATGGAGAAAGAAATGGGGAAAGAAATGATAGGAAAAGTGAGGGCACCAAAAAACAATTAAATAGAGTAGTGTACCAGACTTCCCATTGGAGATGGTCCTTTTGCACTGGGCCTGAGTCGCCCACCCCCATGCCCAGTCCAGTCCCAGAGCGGTCTTGTTTCAGGGCACCTGATGCCTGTCTTTCCTACACTGTTCCCACCATGAAGCTGCAGCCTCTGAGGGAAGGTCCTGCTGGCAGAATGAGGCAGTGTCTGTGTAGGTGAGATTGAGCTGGTAATGAGGGAAGCAGTGGGTGTTGAGTAAACAGAAGAATCACCGATTTGAGAACCAGTAGGGCAGCTATTGCTTGCTTGGCAGCAATTCCTATAATGAGCAGGTACAAACCCTCTGACTTCAAGAGCCCACCACCAAGTATACACCCACCAAAAACAAAATGCGTGCACCAAAAGACGTGGGTGAGTGTGTTCCCAGCAGCACTGGGTAACAACGGAAAATTGAGAACTACCCAAATGCCCGTCAATGCTCCAACACATCCATTAAGCCTATTCCCTGATCGGATAACCCAAGTGACAGATCCAGCCCATGACCTCATCCAACCACTTCCTGTTTTGTAAATAAAGTTTTATTGGCACACAGCCATGCCTGTTCACTCCCATTTTGTGGCAAGAGTTGCACTCCAACAACAAAGATGTAGCATTACAACAGAGATAACATAGCCCACAGGCTCTAAAGCATTTACTGTCTGGCCCTTTCCAGAATAAATCTGCCAACCTCTGCTGGATAAAAATACAAATAAACAATCTATAACATCCCTGGGATTTCCCCAAACATAATATTGAGTGAAAGAAGCCAGATAGCAATGACTACACCAATTGCATTTACATTAAGTACAAAGACAAGCAGAGTCTCTCTCTGCGCTGGATGATAAGGGTAACAGTTACCCATGGAGGAGAATAACCAAATGGGGATACAGGCCAGTTTCTGGGAGCTAGAAATATTCTGCTGATTCTTGATCTGGACGGCCATTCCAAGGGTGTCATTTTGTGATGTACACGATGACATGTACACGTGTCTGCACGTGTGTCGTTCGCCAATACAAGTTTCAAAAGAAATGTGAAAAGAAACGGTGGGTGTATCTATAGCAATGCCAAGTATTTTCTCAATGTATTTCCTGGACAGAAAGCTCAAATAACAGATTGTCAAGTTAGAAAACAGATAACTTTAACTTTTACACATGAGCACACATTTATTCATTCATTCTACAAATGTTTATTGAGCATTCACCAGGTGCTGGGAATTCAGTAGTAAGTGAAATAGACACAGCCCCTGCTTTCTGGGCATTTACACATCTCATACACGTGCACACTCACCATCTCACCGGGGACCCAGACACGGGAACACCCAGGACCTGTGTCCTCATGCGAGCCCTTTCCCGAACTTTGCACTCCTTCCCCTCACATCGTCATCAATGTCACCCTTTGCCCACTAGAGACTGAGGATTATAACTGAGATCAGGGCATTTCACTCGAAGCTGTGCTGGCTGAACCTTCACAGTTCAGTTCCAAAAACAGGTCAAACCAGCTGATGTTGCCAGGTCACATCTGGAGCCTGACACACCTGGTCAGGCAAGGCGAGACCCAGGGCTGTCGGGTCTTGAACCTGGGGAAGTCTGCTGACATCCCCTGGATTTTCTGCTGGGTCTCATGTCCTCAATATGGCCACCTTGCACTCAGGCCACAGCCCTGGGCCATGGGGTCAGGGTTTCCCACGTGTGAATGAGGGATGCATTCAGAGACTGTACGTGTAGATCATTTGCCCTGGAAGCTTGCCAGATAATCAAGCTGCGAGTAGTGCGTCCAAGTTGTGCACATTGTGAATGAAGAAAATGGAGGAAATAGAGGCCCTGTGATGGGAAGAGCTGACTTAAGTCCCCACACTCAGCTGAAGCCTGTCCCTGGCCCCAGGTACACTGTAAAAGGGAGAGCTGGTTCTCCACTAATGTCTCATCACCAAGAGCAAATTGTGCTCCTTATTCTGTAAAAAGTTGCTCGTAATCTGGCCCCTGCCTCTTGTCTGACTCATTACTGTCTTGTAGTTTCCTTTCTGTTTTCCCAACATCCCAAGTTCATTCTCACTTCAGGGCCTTGGCACATGCTGCTCCTTAGAGCACTGTCCCCCTGTGTTCACGGGGATGGCTTCTTCTTTTCATTTGGATCTAAACAGAGACATTCACTCCAGTTGTCCAATCTCATCAAGACCCTGCTCCCCTCTGCCCAGTCCCAACCCTCGCCCTTCTATGATTTCCTGCACAAAGTTCATCATCATCGAAATCACCTTGTTTATTTCTTGTCTACTTGTAAGCCCCATCAGGGCATAGGTTGTCTCCGTCATTGCTCTATCCCACCACCTACAAGAGCTTGATGTGTGGTAATTTTTCAGAATATGTTGAATATATATATAAATAGATGGAAGGATGGATGGGTGGAGGGAAGGATGGATGGTTGGATGGAAGAAAAGAAAGATGGATGGGTGGATGAGTGGGTGGGTGGATGGATGGATGGAGGGAGGCATGGATGAATGGATGGATGGATGGATGCATGGATGCATGGATGCATGGATGCATGGATGCATGGATGGATGCATGGATGGATGTATGGGTGGATGGATGGATGCATGGATGCATGGATAGATGGGTGGATGGATGGGTGGGTGGATGGATGGGTGGGTGGATGGATGCATGGGACATCTCAGCAGTGTGATTCACGGTGCAGACATATCTCTAAGAGGTACGAGCTCTCTTGGCCACCCTGTTTGAGACATCCCCAGTATTGGCAACAACTGCCTTCTTTGTATATGGAAGACTATTGACCGAAGGCCAAAGGGGCACTTGGGAGCAATTTGTGTTTGCTCCTCTGATCAATAAGCATCTCAACAGTCACCCAACATAATTTATTGCTAATGGTTATTAATTACAGCACCTTCTTTTTCTTGAATTTCTTTGACCCCTCATGAGGTTCTTCCTTGCCCATCCCCTGTCATGGGAAATTCCTGAACCTGTAGCTAATGTCACAGGGATCTGAAGGTGGCATTGATTTTCCTGTCCTTTAGAGCCCAATGTTGGACACAGGTCTGGACTCAGCCCCGTCTCTCCTTTGTGCTTTGGGAAGAGAGTGATGATGGTGGGGACATTGTGGAGGGAAAGGGGATCCTGCCCTTCACTCTTTGTTTGTGCTTGTCCTATAGTTTCCCTTTCTGGCTCTTGATTCCAATCACTTTCAGAGTGGGAATATACTCAAAGACCCCCTCAAGTGCTGATTCATTGGGATTCCTCATATTGGATTTCTTGATAAACAACTTCCATACATCTGATGCCCAAAACATCAAGCAACCCTGCATCCTGCCATCTTTCCTATTTGAGCTCACCACCTAGCTCCATTACCTGGGAACTTCATTTATTCATTTATCCACCCAGCAGCCACTCATGCATTGAAATACGCATGTCACACACTTGTTCTGGAAACCTGGAGATGCTGGTAATGCTGCAGCACAAAGTACCTGCTCCCACCAGCCACGGCGATTGTTCAACAAGTCTCTCCATCCCCTTTGGGCCTCCCAGGAATTGTGGGGATAAGGCCATGTCATCCATATCCTATAAATGAGGAAACTGAGACCCTGCATGACCAGGGACTCAGCTAAGATCACACAGCTCCTAAGCAGCAGAGCCAGGATTTGAACCCTAGTTTAGAGGTTGTCATTTGATCATCCAGTTGGGGTTCCCAGCCCTAAAACGCTCATTTTCTCTCCCCTCTGGAAGAGAGATCCCTGAAGGCAGACCTGATAAGATGTCACTATCTCTCCTTTGAGGTGGAAGCACTTTAGAAAGAACAGTGGCGATCCAGCCCTGAACCAAAATACAGTGCTTTACGACCTGGGGAAGTTCACAAACTAAGTCCAATTAATTGCCACCAATGAAGGTTGCACCCCAAACTCCTCCCTTCTCTCCAAATCAAAGACAGATGACCCAGGTGGTACATGAAGAAAGACATGACGCACCCACACACCATTTACTATGCAAAGCAGATTCCTTTTTCCTCAAATGTGCTGATTTTTGAGACACGGAAATACATTCAAATTAACCCCTGAGCTATTCCTCTTCCAAATTCCCCATTTAGGGTTGACTCCTTGGCATGTGATATTACTAATTCAGAGCTTCAGGAAGGCATACTGATTGCCTTGGATCGGTGTGAGGGCTGTGTTCTCACGTGGTCTGATGCAGAGTAGAAATCAGAGCTCAGGGTACAAGCCCCAGCTCCCCATGCAGCCTGGGGTGGGGGCGGAGGCCGGAGCCCAGGAGCTGGATGCAACCACATTCATTCATGAACTCTTTAATGAGCCCTTATTGATCACCTACCCTATGCCAGGCACTGTTCTTGGGGCTGGAGAGACACAGTGAAGAAAGTAGATCAAAGCCCCGCCCTCAAGGAGTGTACCTCTACTGAGGACCATTAACAGCAGCGATAATTTTGCATATGGGAGGAAAGAAGCACTATGAAGCAGAAGCAGGACTGAGCAGCAGCAGAGCTGTGGGGTGGAGACAGCACTTTTAAACAGGGCTAAAGAGCTAATGAAAGCGGGGCCTGATGGCACAGCCAGTTGAATGTTGCACTGTGAAGTATCTGCATGCCAGTTCAATCTCTGTCCAGGGAGGGGACCCACATGGTGCAGCAGACCTCTCCTGCCTCTCCTGCTGCTCCCCTCAGCAGTGTGTTTCAGTCCATCTGCCTGTTCTGCTCCCCACTCTGTCTCTGGTGGATCCTCTCACCTTGTGCACCTCTGGCCCGTACCCTGGGTCTTGTATGCATAAATAAATAAGTGTTTTTTTTAAAAAAAGAGAGAGAGCCAATGAAAGAGGACAGGAAACAACACTTTATGCCTAGGTTACTAAAACGATCCAAGTCTGGGGTTCAGGGGGCCTCTGTGTGGTAGAAACAGCAGAGATGCAAGAGGTGCTGAGTCTCAAGACACTCGAAGAGCACAGCCCAGAGTTGGGTGGATGAGAAGGGTGGGGGAGGGGCATCCAGAGAGGAGCAAAGAGGACTCGTGAGAATCCTGAGACCCTCGGAGGGAGGATGATCTGCCGCTGAGGTGGGCACGTCTGAGAAGAGGAGTCAGCTGGCGCATAGTAAGTCCGAGGTGCTTATCAACACTCGGGCGAGCCCCCAGGCAGGTGGAAGAGTTTCCCCCACAGGGCTCTTGCTCCGTGAAGATTGTTCTTCCACAGCCCCACAGTGCACCTCTGCCCACACAAAGCCTCCGTTCTGTGCCACACAGACACCCTCCCCCTCCCCAACCTCCCACGCCAACTTGCCTTGAGCCTGAAACGCTCTTCTCTGAAATCTCCCTGCAGACACTTGTTCTTCCTGCCCAGAGCCCAACAGGCTGGAAGGGAGGAAATACTTAGGAGTCTCATGGGGTGTGGAGGGCGGTGCCACCCCCATAAGTCAGAGTGACCTCCTCACTCCCTGGGAGTATATTGACCTGCCTTCTCCCCCTGCCTCCCGGGGACGCCCGTCTCTTCTGAAGTGCTGCAGGCTCACAATATGCCTTTATCAATATGATTCCAATAAATGTTTCAGTTGTGCATATAAATTCCAGGGCCCATGGCCCAGCAGAGACCTGCTCAACGAGCAGACCATAAAGATGTAATAATGCAATTAAAAGGTATGGCCTGTCACTCGCATAAAGCTGCAGATCAATGCGGGAGGTGGGGGCAGCTAAGGAGACCAGGGAGAGGAATCAGCTTCCCTGCAACGTCTGCAGGATGAGGACCTGGATCATTCAGTGGGACCAGAGAACTAGATCCAGGACCCGGAAAGGTTTTGTTAAGGGGAAAGGTCGTCCCGAATGGATGACACAGATGGGTGTGTGGACTCCAACCCCCACTCCAGACCACCGGTGTTCCAGAACCACAAATCGATAATATGATTATTGAAGAGTGGATCCCTGGGACCTGAGGGAGGAGTTAAGCAGCTAGGCTGGCTATAAAACCAGAGAGGTGAGCCTTGGGCTCGCTCTTCCTTTGGAGCCATCTCCCTTGATTCAGAGCCAGCTCTCAACACACCATTGCATTCCAGCTCAGAAGATCTGGTAGGATATTTATGGATTTGTATCCCTCTCTTCCCTTGTTGTTATTCCTATTTTATTCCCCTTCTTTTGTAAAATAAAACCCTTTAATAACTTTTGTCACGTGTGCCTGAAGTTGGGACTTATTATAAAAGTCTTCTGAGCTCATGGGTGAGGACCCAGTGAGGGAAATCCATTTTATATTAGGGTTGCCCTGTAACAGTTTCAACTCCAGCTTAGGGTCCTATCTGGGGCGTTGGAGTTCCTCAGTGGGTTGGATGTCAAATGACCTGAGTTCCATTTCCGGGTCAGATGTGGAAGTTTTGAGGCTTTAAACAAGTCCCTTCAACTCTTCAAGCCTCAATGTCACCATCAGTAATACAGCCATAATGATAATACTATCTGCAAGATTGTTGAGACAGAACTGATGCAGAGCATTTTAGTGCAAAATGTTCCTGAGTCCTGAGGCTGCAAAATCAAATAACTTCAGGGGTTGAGATGATACATATATAAGGGAGAATCTTAGGGTATGGTAAGACTGGCAAAATTTGGCCTCCCTGGTGGCACAGTGGGTGGAGCGCCACACTGTGAAGCCTACGTGGTGAAGTATCCGTGGCACAGCAGTACGAGTTTGATCCCCAGCCAGGGAGGGGACCCACATGGCGCAGCACACCTCTCCTGTCTTGCCTGCTGCTCCCCTCAGCAGTGTGTTTCAGTCAATCTGCTTGTTCTGCTCCCCACTCTGTCTCTGGTGAGTCCTCTCACCTCCTGCGCCTCTGGCTTGTACCCAGCTCTTGTATGCATAAATAATTAAATCTTTAAAAAAGAGAGTGTGGCAAAATTGAACAGCACAAGTCTCATTGAATGGAGTCAATGCCACTCTCCTCCTGCTAGTCAGGGATGCTGCCAGTTTGGTGTTGCCAGATCTGGCTTTCACAAGAAGCAGAATTGTTGGATCTGAACATGAGATTTCAGATTTCACAACTCTGAACCAGCACAAAATAATCACATCTGCTGGCTGTAAGTAGCCTGTGGGCCTCCCATTTTCAACCTTTCCTTTGAGCCAACTCACTAGTGAGTGGGTGAGTCTGGATTAATACAAGACACTATCTTTAGCCCGTTTGGCTCCACACGTGTGAGTGTATGTGGGGTCACCACTATACGAGAGCTCGGGAACAAGACTGCCTGAGCTCACCTCCCAGCTCTGCCCTTTGCTGTCTGTGTGATCTCAGGCAAGTTACTTAACCTATCTGGAGCTCAGTTTCCTGCCCTGACTTCATTTTAATCAATACTCAATGTTGTTAAGAAGAGTAAATGGCCCCATCCCATAAAACACTCAGGATAATGCTTGGAAAACAAGGTGTGGAGGGCTTGCCTGAGGCCAGAAACCTGGACAACATCCCTCTTATCTTTCCTTTCTCTAAGGCAGAAGCTGTTCCCAAGAAGTTGCGCTCCTTAGATTTCCCTGGGTCTGATTGGTTTTGTCAACCCCATTGGCACCTCCCAGTTCTACCTGTGTCTCTTTTGTAACTATCTTGCTCCCTCCTCCACTGCTCCTTGCTGTTCCATATAGCTGCTTGAAGGCTGTATCCACATCTTCTCTGATGAACTCCTTTCAGTTCTTGGAAAGTAACACATTTGTCTACCATCACTACTACCTCATTTCAGCTGTTTACTCCACCCAAAGTGCCCTCTCCATTTCTCCCAACTCACCTGTGCTCAACTGTCTTCTACTTTCTTATCTCATTGAGCTGTCACTGTGTTTGCATTGCTGTCACTCTCAGCACCTCACGGCCTGTGGGATGAAGGACCCTGTCTTATCGATCCTTATATATCCTCTATTGTCCTCAGAGGAGATGCTGAGACAAAGAATGAATGAATGAATGAAATTAGATGATTCAGTGTTTGCTCAGTGTGAAAGCTTATCATCACTACCATTAAGGAGAATATTTCAAACTTGTTACAAAGTTCTGGTCTGTCTCTGGAATTTCTGGGTCATCTGAGATCTAAGCCCTGAGGTCACCAGCATGTCCAGGAGAGGAATCCAGGGTTCACACCCAAAACAAGGGCTCCCCAGGGATGGTGAGATCACTACTTCAGAGACAGCTGGCCCATGTGGAAGCAATTCTACCACTTCCTTCAAAGGTCTCTTTTATCGTGAACACTAAAGATGAGAAATAATATTTATTTTTCTCCCATCAAGCATATTAACCAACATGAAGAGTTTAAAAGGGCCAAAGGGAGTGGGTGGCACTCTTAAAAATGAGGGTTCTCAACCAAAGTCTATGGATGGACTTTGATCATAGTGAATTTGAATGCAAAATTGAATGTGTTTGGTGTGCTTCTTTCTTGTTTTCCTCAATCATGTACTCCACTACCATGGGACACTGATGATCTGGACATTGGATGCAGAATTTAACAAAATTAACAGGTTTCCTGCCCTTGTAGGAATTATGCAATAGAGAGGAGAATGCTTTTCCTCAAACAAAGACACAGGTCATATCTCAACTGTGGACAGAAAGTTAAGAGGATGTTCTAGTGGTTGACTTTTTCTGAGGGCTTATGAAAGTGTTGGAGGAGAATACAAGAGTTGCATAGAGATTGATAAGTGGAGGGAAGGAGGGAAACTCTTCCCAGACATGGAGAGTTCACATGCAAAGGTCCTGCGGTGAGCAGAAACATTGAGGTGGTTGGGACATCAGTATCTCCATAGACACCCAAAGGATTTTATGAAACCCAAAATTATTTAGAATGTTGAAGTCTGGGTCAATGATTTTCCAACTGTAGTCTAAAGACCACTTACTCAGAGATCGGGTTTCTGGTATTTTCTCCAGACCTACTAAATCAGACTCGCTAGAGGCAGGACTCCAAAGATAGACTTCAAAGTTTCAGAAAATTGTTCTAGACCTGCTCCCAATGCACCTTCCCTACCCCCATCTACCAATCCCATATTTTGGCAACTATTACTAGATAAGAATAACACTGAAATTTATGAAGTGTCCCCTATACATTATCTTCTATATGTGCTTTATATTTAACCTGCAGTGACCCTATTTTACAGATGATGAAACTGAGGTTCAGAGAGGTGACATCATTCAGCCAGGTAGTGACAGGTCTGGCTTACAAAGACAGGTCTACAAATACCTGGGCCCAAGCTCTTTGCTTCTTCTTGACAGGGATTCTTCCTTCTCCACCCCCCTCTGCTCCTGAGGATCATGCCCTGGCTCCACAATGAATGAAAATAGAGAACACAGCTCACTAAAGTAATAAGCAGAATAGAGGGGGACTGCCTGCTGATGGCCTCATGAGGTGTCATAGAAAGTGTTTGGGGACCTAAGTCAAGAGGCCACTCTCAGCTCTTCTGCTGACACTATTATTTTGAACAAGTCAGTTCTCTCATTGGATCTCCATTTTTCCATCTACAATTAGTATAAATATGTCTACCTGTTTTATATCTTAGATTTCAATGAGATCCTGCATAGAGATACAAATTCTATAGTAGAGAGAGGAACAATTACAGTTGTTAATATTTGTTCCATTTCTACTATGTGCCATTTAATCACCCCGTCACCTTGTGGTGAAAGAAGAAGACTCAGAATGTAGCAGGAGAAGATAATGAGCCAGCTCCAGATTGGATCCAGTCTCATGCCATTCTGCTCCTTCTTGGAAGATACCCATACACCCTGAGAACAGCCCGGGCTGGCCTGGTGGAGCAGAGGGAGCATGATTTACACAAGGCCACTGTCCTAGTCTGTCTATGCTTCTCTAACAAATATACCATAGAATGGGTGAATTAAACAAAAGCAATTCATTTCTCACAATTCTGGAGGCTGGGAAGTCAAGATCAGGTGCCACTAAGGTCAGGTTCTGAGAGTTCTCTTCCCGTTTTCTAAATGGCCATCTTCTTGCAGTCCTCACATGGCCAGGAGGAGAAAATGCTCCTTGTCTTTTCTTACAAGGTCATTAATTTCATACATGAGAGTTCCACTATTATAGCCTAATTAACTCCTAAAGGGTCCATCTCCAAATACCATCACATTGGGAATTAGATCTTCATACATGAACTTTGGGGTGACACACACATTCAGTCCCTGGCAGTCACACAGCCAGTAGGGTGGAGCTTGACTGAAAACTGAAGCCTGTTTGATTCCAAGACTCAAGTACACTACACTCTACTGTCTCCCACTCTGAAGATTTAGAGACATATATTATCCATCCTAAAGCCCATGTATTTCCCTGAAGTAGTGACATGATGGTGGGAATTCCAGAAGAGGCACAAGATATGAACCTGCACCTCAAATATTCTGACTCCTAATGTGGCACTTAAAACACTGTCCCATTACAATAGACAGGGAAAGGAAGATGCGAATGAAAGTGAGAATCCCTGGGAGAAAGAAAAGATGAGCCAGGTTCCTATAGACACTAAAAGATCCAAGTTGCCTCTGGAATGATGGGCAAATGCAGGTGCCTTTCAATATTTAAGACTTGGAACCAGAAGGTTATCAGTTCAATTCTTATGCCATATGTTGCTTGAAAATCTGGCCCTATTCCCCTCCTTTTCTGTGCCTTTGCCTTTTGTGATGTGTTCTTATTGTCTTTTCCACCAGGAAAGGTAGTCTATTTTTCTCAACCACATAAGTTTTGACAGGCCTTACAACCACCTTTAACCATAGACTGTGGCTGAAGATTAGTGTAACTTTTGCAAGCCTGGGCCTGAGGCTTTCTCCTCTAGAACATGCTCATCTGCTCTTAGTCTGATGGAGGGAGGGACACACATGGTTCTTAAAACCCCTCATCTCAGCCCAATGTTTAGCCAAACAGAAGACTTAAAGGCAAAGCCAACCTAGACTATCTAGATGGAATGAACCAAGTCGTGAGACCAGAAAAACTACCCAGTTGACCTGTTGTCTTGTAAGCTATTATAAGGATTTGTTATCTGAAATCACTGAACTTGGGAATTATTTGTTATTCATCAATAGCTAACTGATACATCTTGTTCCCCTTACTTTCTAATCTTCTGATTTGGGAAGATCACTTCACTTCTCCAAACCTCAGTTTCTCTATTTGCAAAATAGCGGTGATGATGATGATGACGACGATGAGAATGACAATGACGATGATGCCTACACACCAGGGTCTTTGTGAAGAATAAACAAAAGAATACATACAAGCCTACAGCACAGCATCCGGCATACAGTGAGTGCTCAATGTATGTTGCTATCTTACTTCCAGGAAACCATGCTATAGACTTGGTTTACCAGGAGACTGGAGGGTGTGTGTTTTGCTCCTAGTGACCATTTGAGAAAGAACTTTAATTAAACTGCATTAGGCTAATAAGTCTTAGAACTTCAAACCCAAGTCCTTAGATGCCCCTGGCCCCCTCTTGAACTCCTGGCCTGCAGGCCACTCTGGGCAGAGGCAGTGCCAGGGCAGGCGGCCCCGATGCAGGCTGAGTTCAGCAGTGCAGTTTGCTCTGCTTGCCAGAGCTTGCATGTTTACATACATCCCATAATTACCATCTGCACAGCCAGCGGCATTTGTTGCAAATGGGCCGTTTCCATCTGTTGAAGCAATTTCCTCAGAGGAATTTGCATTGATCACTTTTTTATGCAAAGCTTTTGTATAGATCATTTTTCCCCCCAATGGTTTTTAATAGGTCTAAATATTTGAGGGGCAGGGAGGGGTCTCACTGGTAAGGAGACTGGGGGCTGGGCATGTTGTGGTTGGGGAAGGAAAGGGAGGCGACTGCTCTCCACAAAACTCCACCTGTATTTCTCATCTGCATGACCCAACTGAACCACTATTTGGGACCCCAGCCCAGGCAATGCCATTTAAAATATTTATTGTTTGCCTTTATACTTGAGCTGGTAGCTCATGGTTAATGGAGAGGCTTCAGAATGAGGGAAAATGGGGCGTGGTAATTAGCCAAGCAACTGGTGACTCCAGCTCAGCGCTTCATACCTGAGAGGACCAGATGGACGATTTTGCATATTTTTGACAGCTGTAATGAACAGGGCAGCTCCGTATTGATTAAATGTCTGGGAAATTAGTGCAACCCTCTGGAGCTTCATTATTTACTATTTCTGCTCAAATTCTCAGCAAAGTTTACACAAGCAGAAGTCTGTAATAAGAGACAAGGAAAAAAGGAGACAGTTGAATGAGATGATAAATGCTTTATAGGGCCCCAGTCCAAAAGATGCAGAATGGAGAGGTGACTAGGGTTTTGACATTGACTTCCTGAAGGGTAAAAGTCTTGATAGACTCTTTTCTGCATCCCTGATGTCTGAGGGCAGGCTCCCAGCAAATCACTGATCCTGGAAAGAGCATTTGACTCAAAGTCAAAACCTAGTCTCTGAACTCAAGGAGAGGTGTGAGGCATAATAGATAAATAGTGTTTCTTTAGAGTAAATTAAATTGTGTCCTTGAAAATACAACTGCAACTCATTAGTAAATAAAAAATTCAAGTATAACTAATGTTGCCCCTGCCACTACCCCAGTGCCTTGTCAATTCTCTGAGAACCTGTCACATACCCCCTGATGCTGACTGGCTAAAAGATACTGAACATGTCCCAATAAAGTTCAGATGAAGTTTTCTTCTTCTAAATATTGTCAACAAAACACCTGCATTAGAATCAATTGGGGAGCTTAATTTAAATGCAAGTTCTTGAACCCAAGATGTTGAAGATGATGAAGTCACCTTAAGAATGATGAGGAGGACTTTGTTCAAATGGACTACTACATGGGGAATTTTGTAATTGATGCAAGAAATCACTCTTAACTCTAAACGCACATAACAAGGAAAAATAGGAATTTATAGCCAAGCATCAAAGTGGAGAAAGAAGGGGGCCGATGAATGAAAAATTACTAAGAGGTAGGTTAATTCTCTATTAAACTGACCTCACAGAATTCTTGCAAAAGGCAGGCCAGAATGATAAGCTATTAAAGGTGGGGTGCTATGGAATTCATCAGATATCAAGAGTGATAAGATATCAAGGATGGGGATTTTTCTAAACTGACCCAGTAGGGTTCTTGATAAAATTGGAATAATCAGTCCAAGGACAGAGCCCAAGGTCAGGGCTTAAGCAGAAAGAGGATTCATAGCATCTTGACAAAGGAGATTGGTCAAAGGAGAGTCTTTACCACCCCGAACAAAGAGGCTAAAGAAGTTTCCAAGGTGACTCTGATATGTTAAAGTTAGAGGATCACTATGGGCTCTAGAATCTTGAGTTAGAATCCTAGCCCTGTCGCTTACTAGTCATATGACCTAGACAACTCAGATTTGACCAAAAGAAAGGGCTTGGTATTTTTCTTTTGCCTTCTGACTTGCTTCGCTAAGCATAATCCCCTCCAGATCCATCCATGTTCCCATGAATGAGTCTAGTTTTTCATTTCTGAT
>JAGFMF010011719.1:7202664-7215152 GCA_019455555.1 Galemys pyrenaicus | reverse complement strand
GGCACAGCAGGAGAGGTCTGCTGCGCCATGTGGGTCCCCTCCCTGGCCGGCAGCAGGGATCGAACTCGTGCTGCGGTGGCTGCGGTTTGCTTCATAGTGCGCTACTCAACCCACTGCGCCACCAGGGAGGCCCCGGAATACTTATTCTATAACACCTTCCTCGTGTTATGTTTAAAGAAAAATAAATAAATTTAAGAAAAAAAAAAGAAAGAGTGGAGCTTAGGAAAGCTTCCAGAAATTAAATCCTTAATGGAATTCCAGGGAATATCTGTAGGAACTGTTGACTGCATGTATCCTGGAAGCAGCTAATTCCCAGTTAATGCAAAACTGCCCTCAGAATCCATGCCTTCCCTCTGTACCTGTACCTGCCTGCAATTTCCACTGAGGAGTTAATGACTTCTCCTTCTTTCCACTTTCAGATCTCATGCAAGGAGTCCTCCTTCAGACAGCTCCCTCTTCATAAATTGCATTTCTTGGCATAAAGGTTGCTTTGGAAACCCAAATTCTGCCTCCAGTGTCAACGCTGAGACCTCACACAAATCAATTCACCTCTTCAAGACTCAGCTTCCTCAGTCCTGAAATGGGCTCAGAATCACCTGATCACATAAGAAATGCGCTATGTCCAGGCACTTGGCACATCGTAGGTGCCTGACCAATGTCACTTTCTTCTTTCCTCTTCATTTTACCATGTGTGTTGCCCTGGAAGGTTCATTGGAAGCCAATTTCCTCCCTAGAGGTAGTGGCAGGGCACTTGGAGCAAATTCCCAGAGTTCTGGCCCCCCCTGGGAAAGTCCTCCTCTAAAGAAAGCCATTAAGGATTTAATTTCTTATCATCTTCCATTCCAACTAGCCAGAGCATTATGAATAATATCCTATTAGCTGGAGACATTCAAACAATCACCCGTTAACATGTTCTTACGGTGAAATGATGAAGCGCCCTCCGAAATCACAGCGCTTATCTGTGGCCCACTCAGCAGGCACTCCATCACGCCCACCACGACACTTCTTGTATTGCTGTCCTGGGTTCCAACTAATCACGGCTGGGTGGCTGGACGGTGGGGCGGTGGGAGAGCTGGGAGCCTTCCATGGCTGCAGGCTCCTGGGGGCAGGGAAAACGCTTAGTGTCCACCTGCCCTGTAGCAGGTGGCGAAGTGCCTGCCCTGGGGGGTTGGGGCAACTTCTGAGTGAGAACTTAAACTAATCACAAGCATGCAGCGATTTTGGAGCAAGGAAACCAAACACATCAGGCCTAGAACATACGAGAGATGAGTCACCTAAAGGAGGTATTTAAAGACCAAAAATGCAGGAAAACCATTAAAATAGAGAGATCAGCTTTCAAGTCATAAGAGGCCATAGTGATTGACTGTTGCATTTTTCTGGTCCTTTTCCCACTGGCCAACCCCCTTCTCCAACGTGTTCCCGCATAGAGCCTAAGACCAGCAAAGCATCTCTGGCTGCATTAGGTGAGTAACCAGAGCCCATCTTTTGCTTCAAAAGGCCCAAACAAGCCTTTAGAAGAGACCCACTGGATGCGATTGGTACAAGACTTGCCAAACCCACGTGACCATAGTGTCCCTCTTTTTATTCCTGCACCTGCCAAACCACTTCCTTGGTAGTGATGGAGCTGGCGACAAACAGCAAGCAAAATTTTTCTTGATGGTTACAGTCTCTTTTGATGAGAACTGATATTTTTTTTCAGTTATGGCCTGGCCTAAGGGTCAAATTAAGGCATATGTCACACGGTGGTTCTTCTGTAGCCTTTGGATGGTGATAATGAGCCTGCTGAGTTCTGATATGAGGAAAGGCGAGGGCGCCAATAGGTGCAGTGTGCCTACTCTGTGCCACGCACACCAGAACCATCACCCATCCAACCCACGCTGTGCTCTTATATAGCCTGTCTCATGCTGCCCCTTTCACAGATGAGTAAACTGAGACCAGACAACCAGTGAAAAAGTCTGATTTCCCTGAGCCAGTGCTAACCAAAGTCCAGATTCTGAGTACTCATCCAAGGCACCTGTACCTCTGACACCTCACTCCTGGGCACTGCTAGGGACCCTCTTTAGGAACGTGAGTCTGGGTGTTCAATGCAGAAGATTCATGGACTCACTAAGGCTCAAGATTGAGGCTACCTATATTGCCCTGCTGAGACTCTAGGCAGGAAATACCGTGCAGTTGTAAGCAAGTAAAGAAAGGATCTACCTGCCCCGTGCTATGAGCAGACAAAAACACCAGGACAGGTGAGTCCCCAATCTTCCTGCTGTCAGCATCCCACAGCTCAAAACGCTTCACAATCTTCACAGCCAACTGTACATCCTTATCATTATTGTACCTATATAGATCAGTAAGTCAAAACTTTTGAGAGGTTTAACTTGCCTAATAAGGATGTCACTTACAGTTTAGGGGAGAAAAAAATGTCCTGGGGAGAAAGAAGGAAGCTTCGAGAGGGGTAAATGATCCTCTTTGAGGTGTATTCTGGGACTGTCCAAGGGGAAGTTCCTTGTTTAGTTACGCAGACCTGGTTCTCACTTTATAGGTGATCATCTGAGGTCAGAGGATTTCAGTGAGTCCTTCCAAGGACAGCTGTATAAGATCTGGACGCTCTCCTGTCCCCAGCCAGATCAGACCGTCCCCCTCACCCCTAGCCTCACCTCCATGAGGAACTGGGTGGCCGTTCTATTTTTAGGGCTGTGATTACAGAGCTGGTCAGGTGCCTGGCAGGTGGGGGCGAGAGCCAGCTCGAAGGATGCTCCTGTTTAGAGGAACTTCCATGCTTAAGTGCTTCCTTCCCTTCTCTGACCTTGGGTGACTGCCGTTGCCTTAAATGCACAGTAATACACTCTCAGTCACTGTTCAATACCCAGGGGATGGCTTAAGGCCCTCCGCTGGAGTGAATATTTTTATGCAGGCTATAATTTCTTTTAAGACCTTCACAGCGTTCCTGCAGCCTCCACCGTGCTCTCTCCTCTGGAGTACGCGGCAGGAAGAAAAGCTTCTTCCTAACGAGGGGAGCAGCAAGCTTCAACAGAGGGGCCCAAGATGAACCGCCCAGGCTGAGGGCAGGGCTTGCTTTCTCGTAGCCTCCTATTTTGCTCCCTAAAATCTAACCTCAAAGCAAAGAGGGAACGGAGCCCAAGGTACTATGGTGGAGGGTTGTTGGAACCTTGGTGGTAAGTATGGTGTGGTAACATACATTTACAGAAATGTGAATCTCTACCCCTAAAACATTCACAAAGCTGTAAACCGCTGCCACAGTCATTAAATAAAAGAAAATCCATCTCGGAATGATAAATGATGACCAACATTTACGGAGCGTTTCCTGCATGTCAGTTCCATTCTAGAGAACAACACATATCATCTCATGTAACAACCCAGAGAAACTGAGGCAGAGAAAAGGCAGCTGCTGCATGATTCACCCAACCTTGAGAACAGGGAAGCCCAGCTAGAAATTCAGGTTCTGAATATAATCCCAAGTTTTTTTCCATCCAGTAAGTAAGGGGAATTCTACAGAGAACGAACCTGATCAGGTCATCCCCCCAACACACACACACACACACACACACACAAGCTCCAAACCCACCCTCTTGCCCTTGGACTGGAGAGAAAAATCCCTCCCCACTATGTCTCCAGACCCTGCCTGACTCTCCATCCTCACTCTGCCCACTCTCTCCCTGGTTCTCAGCACAACTGTACTGGCCTCTTTTGTGATCCTGAAATCTTCCAAGCTCTTTCTACAAGGTCTTTGCACCTGCTTTTTCCTTTGCTTGGAACTCTTTTAGCCCCCCACCTTCAATCGACACCTACTTGCTTACCTCCATGTTGCCCAAACACCACCTCCTCCAGAAAGTCTTCCTGGATTGACACTGTTGATCAACACCCCCATTGCTTCTCCTTTGCTGCTTCTACCACATTTCTACTCTTACTTTTGATTATGTGATTATTTTGTTACATGAGACTTATAACTGCCCACTCCCCACCCCCCCGCCCCCCAATTAGACTACATGTGCCAGGAAGGCAGAAAATGCAATCGTTTTGTTTATTATAAATTTTGTTCATTATATTTCCCTTCCTCTTAGAATCATTCCAAAATAGTTGCTGAGTGGCTGAATAACAAATGAATAAATGAATGAGCACATAGATGCAGGGCAGAAGAATGACACCCAGGTTGGCAGAGCAACACGTGGTGCTGGGGCCAGGGTGAAGGAAGGGAGCACACAACCTCCAGCTCAGAACTCCTGAAGCACTAAAACTGCAATAATCAAGATAAATATTTTAATACAGTGCTTTAAAAATACAAAATTAATGCAAAAAACCCATGATAAAATATAAAAATTTTAAATAAATGTCATGCAGAATCACATTGCAGCCTTAGGCAAAAAGGAAAACCAGTAATACCATGTCTTTGTTTAAAATTGTGATATATTGATCATAGGAGATTTGTTTCCATGTAAAAAATTTCACTGAGGGACCTCCCTCGTGGTGCAAGGGGTTAAGTCGCAGTACTATGTAGCTATCCACAGCCACGGCAGCACAAGTTCGACTCCTGGCCAAGGAAGTGACCCACATGGTGCAGCAGACCTCTCCTGTCTTGCCCACCTGCGACTCCCCTCAGCACTATATCTCCCCACTCTGTCTCTGGTGAGTCCTCTCACCCCCCCACACCTCTGTCCTGCACCCCAGCTCTTGTATGCACAAATAAATAAATCTTTTTTAAAATGTCAATTGAGGAATCTCCAAACGGCCTTCCATAGTGGTTGGATTAGCTTGCATTCCCACCAGCAGTGTGCTAGGGTTCCTTTTTCTCCACATCCTCGCCAGCATTTGTTGTTGTTGGTTTTTTTAATGGGTGCCATTCTTACCGGTGTGAGGTGGTACCTCATTGTGGTCTTGATTTGCATTTCCCTGATTATGAGGGATGTTGAGCATTTTCTCATGAGTCTATTGGCCATGTGTATGTCCTCTTTGGCGAAGTGTCTTTTAAGTTCTTCTGCCCATTTTTTGATTGGGTTTTTTACTTTATTTTTCTTGAGTCTTGTGAGTTCTTTGTATATCTTTGTGATCAGACCCTTGTCTGTTGTGTGGAGCGCAAAGATTTTCTCCCATTCAGTGGGGTTTCTTTTTGAGGAATATGAAAGAACAACAACAACAACAATAAAGAATAAGCTCAAGGAATTGGGCAATTATAACCAAAAGTAAACAAAAAACTCAACAAGACCAAAAAGCCAGGATAAACCAAAGGGACCATGGGGGGCAGGGGGAGGAGATGGGGGAGGGCAAAGACAGGGAAGAAGCCAGAGGGTGCACAAGGGTCTGAGGTGATGGTGCACCGGTGAAATGGTGGTGGGTACTCCCTGGGGACTACAAATGATGTCAAATATAATTAATAAAAAAATGTCAATTGATGGCAAATATATGTAAATTTTTGAAAAATTATATTAATAAAAAAATTAAAAAATTTTTTAAAAAGACAAAAAATGTCATTGAAGTGCTTTTCATCTTGACTACGGGTTTCTTATGTTTGTTTGGGTTTTTTTGACACTCCCTTAAATTTTTTGACACTCCCTTAAATTTGCCTCATATTGGTCCTGCCATGGTTCATATCAGACAGCCCTGCAACCTCCAGCACCCTCCCCTGGCTGCTCAGATTATCTTGCCCTTTATTGATAAAGGCAGCGATCAAGGTGAGGCAGACTGCTCTATGCTTTATCTCTGAGGTGGTGGTCACTGCATCAAGCAAGATACCACAGGGCCTTTGCATGTGCCTGGAACATGCCTTGAACTCATCACTGACCACCCAAATTTGTAGTGCGTTGAGTGATGATAGCAGGGCTTAGGGGTTATAACTGAGTTGGTTCCAGATGCAAATTTTGCAAGACAGAGCTTTAAATCCTAAATCTTTTGTTCTCCACTATCTCTCTAAGTCCAGCTCCCCTTGGTGAGCAGACGCAGGGCCAGAGAACAGAGTAGGGACAAGTAGGCAGCAAGCAAGGGACAAAGAGAGGACTGAAACCCAGGTCTCCAGGTCCCCAGCTCAGGCACTTTCCTCAAACACGTTGTGCATTTAGGACTTGCTAAGACTTGGAAGGCTATGTGCAGTGCAAACCAAGAGACTGGGATACTAGGTAGCTCAGGAATGGGGGCAATGGAGGCATCGCCCCATAGTTAGCCTGTGTAAGGGTCTAACTTCAAGTAGCTCTGGTCTGCTGGAGCTTCTAGAAGCATGAAAAGGGGCCACTTGGAGAGATTTATGTTCTCAGAAGATACTTTTTGAGCAAACCCTTTCTAAATAACCTCTCCCCTACCCCTTGACTCACACCTATCGGCAAGAGTATTAGGAGACAGCACTGAGAGGTTGGACAGAGGTGGACTTGAATCCAGATGCCTGACCCTGGACAGTTCCAGGCCTCCATGCCACACCATCCATTTGTCCAAAGTGTGTAAGAAGTCTCATGAGTGAAAGAAGGCCATGCATTCGTTGACCCCCTACATGCTTCTCTTTTATATACATGTGACCCCATTCTATACGCTCTTCTGCAAAGATAATATTTCTGTTACCAGTTGCTGGTAGGGTATCTTAGTAGGGGGTTTAAGAACTCAGGCTTTAGAGCAGAGGTCCTGGTTTTGAATCTCAGATCTGCAACATGTTGTCTAGACAATGTCCCAGTGCCCTTACTCCCACCTTTCCTTAATGCTCACATCTGAAAATGGGGGTGTGTTCGGTAAGCAGGGAAGTGTGTCTGACCCTGGTGAAGGCTATGTAGATGCTGGTAGATGCTGGCTAGCCATGTCCTAAAAACAAAATTTGGCTCTTTTCACCTATCACACAGCATTCCAGGTTGTCTTAACTTTTATCCTGATTATGGACATCTAGTGCAGGAAAGGCAGATCAACTGAAACACACTGCTGAGGGGAGCAGTGCGCAAGACAGGAGAGGTCTGCTGCACCATGTGGGTCCCCTCCCTGGCTGGGGAGTGAACTTGCACTGCTGTGCCGTGGATGCTTCACAGTGCAGCACTTAACCTGCTGCACCACCAGGGAGGCCCTGTGTGTGCATATTTATGTGTGTGTGTGCGCACACATGTGTGTGTTTTGTTCTTGGGAGACAAGAAGCCCAATGGATGGAGTGATGGACAATAGATGTGAAATCACTTTTGAAACTGAAGATGCCTGACACTTAGCAAGGGTTTGCTACCATTCTCATGCAGGGGGAAAGCCATCTTGATCCATCTCCCTGCTCCCCTTCCCTCTACTTCCCTTAAATTCTCTAATCATTGACTTTGTCCTCATAAAGAGCAGGATCCCAACAGCACGTAACCTTCTCTCACCAAGTCCTTTGAGAAAGCCAAGCTTTCAGCTCGATGGAAGATCACTCCTCTTTAATTAACATTTAGGTTCCTCCATCTACTAATAATGGAACTTCCATATGATCCAGCAATCCCACTCCTAGGAATATACCCCAAAGACACAAAAACACTGATTCAAAAGAATACCTGCACCCCTATGTTTATAGCAGCACTCTTTACAATGGGTAAGACCTGGAAACAACCTAAATGCCCAAAAACAGATGAGTGGATCGGGAAGCTGTGGTACAGATACACGATGGAATAATACTCAGCAATCAGAAATGAAAAACTAGACTCATTCATAGGAACATGGATGGAACCGGAAGGGATGATGCTCAGCGAAGTAAGTCAGAAGGCAAAAGAAAAATACCAGATGGCTCCTCCCTTAGGAGGAATATAAAGGAACCAAATAAGGATGAAGGAAAGGAATAAGAATAATAACAATAATAATAATAACCATAAAGACACAAAAACCAAAAATGAAAAGACAAGGACAAATTGGGGACACTTGGTGGCGAGGGGGGAGGGGAAGGTTGAGGGCAGACGGGAGCACGGGGGACTGAGGTGATGGTGCACTGGTGTTAACGGTGATGGGGAATACATGGGGATGACAATTGATGTCAAATATATATAAATTAAAAGGGAAAACAGAATAAAAAAGAAAAGAAAAGACAAAATTTTGGTGAATAAAGGTAGATAGATAGATAGATAGATAGATAGATAGATAGATAGATAGATAGATAGATAGATAGATAGATAGATAGATAGATAGAAGAAATTACACATTGGATGGACATCTCTGCAAAATGCACTTCAATGGCTGGAACAGCAACCTTTGAGCTAAATCTCAGATCTCTCATTTTGAGCATCACTCAAAAGAGCGGGGGCATGTGCCCCTTCAGAAACTAGCCTCCGATTGCTCAGTTTTGGACATTAGTGAAACTGTTTCCAAAGTGTCCTGCTCTTCCTGGCCACCTAGCATCAGCAGCCAACTTCACCTGCTTTTATGACCTGCTTGTTTTCCCCTTCTCCTTTGATATTTGTTGCATCTGATCTTTAGACTGTACCAGATGACTCTTTGCCAGCACTGAGTGCCAACGAGGATAACCAGGCCCTGAATGAGAACCAAGAGCTGCTGGTTAGGATGAATTTAGAACCTCTAGATTCTTGCTCTTATTGGTTGCTGGGTGGGCGGAAAGTGCGCTGGCCCAGCAAAGTTAAAAAACAACTCTACATATGCTTCATGCATGCATTCATTCATTCATTCATCAGAGGTTTGTAGAATTCCATCAGCTATGAGCTGGGTTCCGTGCTCAGCAAGGGGCTCAGAGGGGCCAGGAGCATTCTGAGGCTTCCAGAGGGGTGAGCTGGGGATAGTTGGGGTGCTCCTAAACAAATATGAGACTGCCCTCAAGATTTTGCTCTGCATAGGGAGACAGCATTTATGCTCATAAAGTAGGCCCACAGGATAGATACACACATGTGTGTAATTGCAAGCACACTCCCAGCTCAGGCATTGTATCAGGAGGCTGAGTGTGGAATGCGGCAGCTGAGCACTTGGGGTATCTAGTGGATTGGAGCAGGAAAGAGGGGGCCCTTCTGTACCTTCGCATTGTCTCCTCTATTTTTTTCTAAGTATTTATTTATACATACAAAAGCTGGGGTACAGGCCAGAGTCCAGGGCTGTGAGAGTAAGAGGATTCCCCAGGGAGCAGAACAGGCAGATGGACTGAAACATACTGCTGAGGGGAGCAGAGGGCGAGGCAGAAGAGGTCTGCTGCACCATGCGGGTTCCCTCCCTGGCCAGCAGCAGGGATCAAACTCGTGCTGCAGTGGCTGCGGTTTGCTTCATAGTGCGTTGCCTAACCCACTGCGCCACCAGGGAGGCCCGTCTCTTCTATTTCAAGTGAGCATTCATAGCAAAGGTTAGGGAGAGTGTCAGGAGACCTAGAATCCAGGTCTCCTGGATGATTCTATGTCATTGTGAACTTCTGCTTTCGTATTTTAATTGAGCCAGAATTGATATATACTATTGTGTTAGTTTCAGGCATACAATATGGTGACTTACCATATGTATGCACTGCTTAATTATGGGGAGGTTGTTCCTTCTACCACCTTCACTCACTTCTCCACCCCACCCCCTGCTGCTGGCAATCACCAATCTGTTCTCAATATCTTGAGTTCAGAGATATTTTTTTCATAATACATATAGGAATGAAAATATATAACTTATGTCTTTCTTATTTTCTTAGCATAATACCTTCAAGATCCACCCAAGTTGTTACAAAGGGCAGCATTTCCTTTTTCAGGAGTGAATAATATTCCACCATGTATATACATATATGCATGTATATACTATATAGATAATTATATAGAATATAGCATATTTATGTATGTGCATATATCTTCTTTACCCCTTCTTCCTCAAATAGATACTTAATTAGTTCCTATGTCTTGACTATGTTTAAATTGGCTAAATAATACTGGAATAATGGAGAGGTAGATATCTTTTCTACATCATGATTTTGCTTTTTTCAACTAAGTATCCAGGATTGCTGGATCATATGGTGATCCTACTTTTCATTCTTAAGGAAATGTCACACTGTTTCTCATGGTGTCTGCACGGATTTCTGTCTCCACCCACATCCTTGCCAACACTTAATCCTTGTCTTTTAACAAGTGCCATTCTCACAGGTCTGAAGTAATGGTCCATCGTGGCTTGATTTGCATTTCCCTGCGAGTAGTAATACTGAACACCTTTCTATGTGCTATGAATCATTTGTCCATCCTCTTTGGGAAAAATGATATATATAACTCCTCTGCCCATTTTTAAATCCAATTATTGCATTATCTTGAATGAGACTCTTCCCCAGTCTGGGTCTTGTTCTACAACTTATAAATGATAGAACTGGATCAGATGATATCAGGGCATTTGATAAGACTCTCATCTTCCAATTCTATTATTATAATAGAATGCCAAAAACCTCCTAACATAGAGAGTTTACCACACGCTAAGAGTAAAATACACATCCTATTTAACCCTCATTTGAACCCAGTGAAGCAGTGTTCCCTGCCCTTTTTAGAGATGAGAAAACTGAGGCTATGGGCAATTAAGTGACTTGTCCAGGCCTTGCAGTTGGGAGTCCAAGCTGGCATAATGACCCAGGCAGTCTGAGCCCAGAGTCCACGTTTTCAACCAAGCTTTTAATACCCTGCCTTCTGAACTCCTGTGATTTTACAGTTCTGGAGTCCCAGGTCCCTAACAGCTCGTGTTCCCTGCGTCTCCACTCAGCGCCTTTGTTAGCAGCATCTCAGGCTCCATGGGGCAGTAGGAGACGGGGAGGAGGAGAGCCAGGGCCCCTGTTGCCTCACAACTCCAGGCAGGCTGACACCCCAAGGTCCCCAAGCCCAGTTCCCCTGAACACTCATCTGGCACCGGCTGGCAGATGGGTAAGCTGGCCAGTCCTGCTAGCCTGCCAGCTGGCCCAGAGCGCCCAGTGGCTGGCACCTTAGCCACTTGGATGGGCTGCCGGCCCGCCTCCCACAGGCATGCAGCTGGCAGTGAGAAGCAGATGGGCCAGGCGGCCGAGCCGCTGGCTCTCCGTGAAGCTGCCAGCTGGCTTTGCTGCGCCTGGTGCCTTGGCACCTCTGGGCTCGCACCAGTGGGCAGGAGGGCTGACAGGTTGGCTTCCTATGGATGGGCAGCTGGCACAGGCAGCAGAGAAGAAGTTTCCTCGACCCCTTCCTGGCTGCCCCTGTAAATGTCCAGGGGCCTCCACCAATGCACGCTGAAGACAGAATCCATCCTGCCATCACCTTCAGTGGGATGAGCTTCCTTTCCCTGTGCTCTGCCATCTGCGTTGATTTTCACAAGCTCTGGCCTCCCCGAGAAATGCTTCATCCCTGCCCTCTGCCTCCTGGTTTTCTGGCCTCCTTCATCTGATCGGAAAGGGATGTCCCCTGGCAAGCACCCCAGGCCCTGCCAGCTCCACTGTGCCTCCCTCAAAGTCTAGCCACCTGTCCTTTTTCAGGCGGGCTGCTTTAGGGGTTCAGCTTCTGCAGCTGCCAGTCCTGGTGAGGTGGTGCATGAAAACCCGTGAGACGTGGGTTCTGGCCGGCATGTTCCCAGCACACTGTGAGAAGGACACTCGTGTTTCCCTGGCTGAGCCTCGCATTTCCCATCCCTCTCGCTAAAGCAAAGATGTCAAACTAGAACAGACTCTCACCTTGGAGTCCCTAATAAAACGTAATGGGTTCACGACCTCTGACGTTCTATACCCAAACGCATGTGTCTGGGTGATATTATGGGTTGAATTATGTTCCCCAAAAGATATTGAAGTCCTAACCCCTGGTACCTGTGGGCATGACCTTATTTGGGGATAGAGTCTTTGCAGATGATCCAGCTACAATTACGGTGGGCTCTAAGCCCATACGGCTGTGTCCTTAAAGTGAAGAAGTGTGGGTACAGACAGACGTGCGCAGAGGGAGGACGATGTGGAGGTGCAGAGAGCAGGCATCTCCAAGCCCAGGCGCACCCCAGGCCGCCAGCAGCTCTGCAAGAGCCAAGGAACCAGTTCTCCTGCAGAGGCACCAGCCGCTGACACCTGCAGGTCGCGCTCCTCGTCTTCCAAACTGCAGAAGGTGGTTAGGCTCCGCAGTCTCTGGGGTTAGGCTGCCCGGTTGGTGGCATTTTGCTACTGCAGCCCCAGCGAGCTAATACAGGTGGGAGTGACATTTTCTTCAATAAGATGAGACCAAAGCCATCATTTAGGGTCTCCTCGATAGGACCCCGACCATGTCTTCTAAAAGATGATCCCTTTAGTTCATCAGGTTATCAAGTGGGCTCTTGATCTACCTTACACCAGTATAGACCATTACAGTCCTTCCCCATCCTGACATTCTAGAATCCAACCTGCTGAAGTATAAGCCACAGAAAAGCCGGCAGCAAGCTTTGGCCATCCAGGTGAACTAAACTCATTCCTGTGATTCCAAAGAACCTAATCAAGACTTGGTCCAGCTCCCTTGTCTTTATATTTTTATATTTTATTTTATTTTTTTAAATTTACATATATTTGACATCAATTGTAACCCCCATGTATTCCCCATCACCATATCACCAGTGCACCATCACCTCAGTCCCCCGTGCTC
>JAGFMF010011719.1:7173646-7195148 GCA_019455555.1 Galemys pyrenaicus | reverse complement strand
ATCTCCCTCCCTCTCCCCCTCTCCCTTCCCCTCCCCTCTTCCTCTCCCTCTCCCTCTCCCTCCCCCTTTCTCTTCCCCTACTCTCTCTCTCTCTCTCCCCCCTCCCCTCCCACCCCATTTTCCTGACCTATCTGAGTCAGCATCTCGCTTGTTCCTCTGAATCTTTCAGGATCTCCTCTTGTCCCACACCCATGCAAATGGCTAAAACGAATGGCAATACAGTGGTACCAAGAGTTATTGGAAACATGGACACACTGGGACCTCGGGCCCTGCCGGAGGGTGTGCAAATTGAGTGTGGGAAGGACGCAAACAGTTTGGCAGTTTCTGCTAATGCTAAACACACTTTTGCCCTCTGACCAGATATTCCAAGCTGGGTCTATTCTGAGGAGACATGAGGGCTTATATCCCCCAAAAGGAGGTGGAAGAAGGTGCTTTTATTCGTAATGGCGCAAACTGGAAACAGCCCAAACGACCATCGACAGGAGATTGGATAATTTAATTCTGGTGTATTTATACCTCGGAATAGGGCACGGCAATAAAAGGAATGAACTATTGCCATGGGTAACGGTATGGATCCATCTCCCAAACTTTATGCTTTGAGAGGAAAAGCACGGACAGAAGAGAGAACACACCGTGTCTGCGTCCATTTGCAGGGAGCTCAAGAATACACAAAACAGTCCTGCTATCTTAAGTCAGGGGGACACCGGTGCCTGGGGGAGGGGGGTGCTCAGGAGTACCTTCTGGGTGCTGGGTCTATGGCACATCGCAGAACGCTGAAGTGGCATGAGTGAAATATTTACCAAGCTGCACACTTCATATGTATGAGGCATATTGTATGTGAGTTCTGCTTCAATTAAAAAATACAACCCAGAATAATACCTGGTGCAGCTTATTACATAATGGCTATCATCGCCACCGTTGGCACATGGCGTAGACTCGGGATGCACCAGTTCTGACATGGTCCCCATTCCACTGATTAGACAAGCCGATGGGTAACTGTTGTCCCCATGATGGAGCACCCCTCTTCCTGCTAGGCTGGCTGGGGCCCTGGAACCCCACTGAATCCCCGGAAGAGCCAGCAGCTCCTGAGGTCCTTGGGTTCGTCTGCCTCCCACCGGGACCTGTGCTGACACCAGCCACCTGGCTGCTGCTTTGGGGGTTCCCCCTGCTTCCTCTGTAACACTACAGCTGTGCTTGAACTTAACACTTTGATAAGCAAGTCGTTCCTTAATAAACAGCACAAAGCCTGCACCCAAGGTATGGAGAAGAGGGTGGCCTGGCTGGAAACCTCCAGGAATTCTTTCTGCCCACAGCTCCAGCAGAATAGGATTACTGCCAGCAGCGGAGTCTGCTGGGGACCCAGACTCCAGCTCGGGGACTCTGAAAAGGCCTTTATTTATGTTTTTCTTCTTTATTCGAGTCCTCCCGGGAAGGGAGGCAAACAGAACCCAGTTTTTCTGCTTCAGCAGCGTGGGTGTACGCCCAACACAGAGAACCCTTCAAGGCAAACTAAAACCCACTTATTTTCATTGAATGGGAGGAACAGGACCAGAGGGACTTGAGCACTATTAGTTAAATAATGGTGCTTAAAAATGCATTGAATTTAGCCGCCTCCCTCCCCCCTAAAAAAAATCTGGAATTTTCCTATTGAGTATACTTTTTTCCCCTTGCCCATGAATATTAATGCTCCACTCAGAGAGATCTACTTGAAAAAAACAAGAATAAATTAAATACCTACAGATTTTTCTAATTCCTCTTTTTGGTGACATGCCGTCATTACATCAAATTACTGAGATGGGCCCGCTCCCCCCTTTTTTTTTCTTTTTGGGTGAAAATTATGGAATATAAAGTATATGTAAATGGAGCAAAGGAGGAAAAAAAAAACCTGTGAAGGAAGAATAAGGGAAGGAGAGGCATTAGGTATTCCGCCGGCGTAGTAGTCAGCCAATTAATCAAGCAGTGGCGAGAAAAAGATGCAGAAGGGATGAGTTCGCCCTTCACGTTGATGGGGCCGGCGCAGGGCAAACGCTACGGCACCTGAGCTCACGGTTAGGCATGCAGAAAGGGATCATGGGAATATCTTCCCGTCTTTGTCTTTCTCGTGAAGGATGGAAAATGTCAAGCTGTTGTTTGGCTGGATTGAGGGGGGTGGAGGAGAGTGGAGGAGAATTCAGTCTGGCAAGGCAAGGATTTTAACTCTTTGAGGCCATCTCTGCCTCCCCTCCCTCCCAGCCCCCAGCTCCACCTTCTCCTGCTCCCAGCCCTGGAGCACATCTGTATGGAGCTCTGCTGCAAACAGCAAGTGGGAGGGAGCTGATTGATGGTGACATGCAGGCTGGGGCAGCCAGCCTGCATGTGTGTGTGTCTGTGTGTGTGTGTGTGTCTGCACACGCATCGGGTGGGGTGACAAGAAGCATTTTTCCTCTCCCCCACAAGTGTCCTTTGTTCACTCTGGAAATAAGGGTGCTTGACCCTTTCTCTCTCCAGCCCTGTCATATCCCTTTGGAAGTGACCAGTGCCTCAAAATTTCAGAGATGCTACAAATGGGATAACAGTAATAGTACAGTTTTGGGGTTCCACCTGCATGGCCTTCGGGGTGCTGGGACCACCCAGGAGGGTGGCCGGTGGGCATCCCTGATGCAGTCAGAATTCCAGTGTGACTCGGAAGAGCTGACCTGGCTGGGCTGGAGGGAAGCGTCAGCACCGGCTTATCACTCTGCCTTAACAATGATGAAAACAATAATAGTAACAATCTGTCAACTTCCATCAGTAATGCCTTCTACTGATGCCTTTGAATCCCCATGTCAGTTTGCTATTTTTAAATTGTGGCAAATCCATGATTCCAAGGAAAGGTGGGTCATCAAATCACTCATTGAGAAAATGAGTATTTGATTCTTCTCGCCTGACCAGGGAAAGGGCATTGAGTGGTCCATGAGGGAAAGGGGATGCTGGGCACAGAGATGGAAGCACGTGGCCTGGGCCAGTGAGTGGGCGCAGGAGAGGCTCAAACCCAGATGGCCCACTTCAAAGTTGGGCCAGGAAACATGAGCACAAAGCCCTCGCCCTGCTCCTCTAACCTCATCCCAGACCAGGTGGTGAACAGGGCCAGCATATCAGTTGAACCTCATGTGAGCCTAGTGCTGGAGTCATCCTCAAAGGGGTTCCAGGGACCAGCAGCATCCTCCCATCTGGGAGCTTGCTAGAAATGCAGTCTCTGGTCCCAGCCCCACTGAATCAGAATCCGCATTGCAATAACTCCCAAGTGATTTGTGTGCATTTGAGAAATGCACACTGGCGTTTGAGAAATACTGGTTTCAGACAAACATTTCCCCTTACATTTACTATCTGAAAATTCAGTCTGATGACCAAAGGCAGCTTCTATGCTTTGAGCTCTGGTAACAGGTAGCATTCGCTGGAGTTAAGTGTGCACAGTGTCCTGGCCATCTGCCTGCGTTAGCCTGTCCTCCCAACCTGTGAGACAGCCACTGTTGGTATCTCATGGACGAGGTCACTCAGGCACAGAGAGGTATGGGGACTCCCCCAAGGACACACAGCCAGAAAGTGGCACCTGCATGATTTGAGTGGAAGCATCAGCATCCACAGCTGAATTCTGGGCAGTGATTCTCACACTTGAGCGTGCCTCAGAATCACCCAGAGGTGATTGCTGAAACCCTCTTGCTAAAATAGGTTTCTGCGCGCGCACACACACACCCCAAGTTTCTGATCCAGAGATGTGGGGTGGGACTTCTCTTTTTCTAGCAAATTCCCAGCAGCAATACTGAGGTTAAAAATCCAAGAGCTCACCGCAGGGTTCCCCACTTTTGTTAAGAAGCCAACTGTTTTAATTGTCAACCTCAACCAAATAAATCTGGTGAAAAAGATGTGCAAAAGGAGCAAAGGTGGGGAGGGGACATGGGAAATCCCAAAAAGCTAAAACACAAGCAGACAAAGTGAAAGGTGCTTCAGAAAAGGCCGATTCTCTTTTGAGGATCCCTTCCTAGCCAGCGCTAGCTGTCCCTGCACCCCCATGACTGTGTGGCTAATGGAGGGGACCTCTTGGAATCACCGCTATAATAATCCTTTCTGTTATTTAACCCGGAAGATGCACGGTATTAGAATGAGTTTCCTTCTTCTGTTCATTAAACAGACAT
Source organism: Galemys pyrenaicus (assembly GCA_019455555.1). Lineage (NCBI taxonomy): Eukaryota > Metazoa > Chordata > Mammalia > Eulipotyphla > Talpidae > Galemys > Galemys pyrenaicus. The sequence continues at coordinate 7,190,997 of JAGFMF010011719.1, read as the reverse complement.
TTACAAGGCCCCTCCTGGCCTGGCCTGGCTCAGCACAGGTCACTGGAGACCAAGACAGAGGAGCCACTGGCTCTGTCCTACTGCATCTCCGGATGGCTGGCTACTCCCCTCCTGATGGGGGGGGGTGTATATAATTCCGGGGGTGGCGAGGGGGGGAACGGTGTATATAATTCTGAGAAAGGGGATCTTGAAAGGGGCTCACACATGAATGTTGCTTTCTTATAGTTGTCTGCTTCTTGGAAAAGTTATATCTGTTTTTTGAAATCAAACAACTTTAAAATACAAAATTGAAAGTAAACTCTCCAAAGCCTCTCCTCCCAGGGATAAACTTGTCTGGCAACCTTCTAGATCACTCACACCCCCTTTTCTTTCCTCCCTCCCTCCCATCCTGTTCCCCCTTCCTCTTACTCTCCCTGCTGCCCTCTCCTCTCTCCCTACCTTCATCACATACAGGTAGGTGATAGACGCAGTTCTCCACATTTGGGAGCAAAGGGAGAAAAAAGTCATCAGGCAGTTAAGAGCCAAAAGGTGTCAGGGCAAAGGGGAAACATCTGGGACCCAAGACAATGACACAGGAGGGGGCTGGACTGTGTTAGTCTGGGCTAGAGGGGACAGGGGAGGTGAGGCTGGGCACTCAGAGGGTCTGGGTTAGGGTTCACCAGACCCTATTGCAGTTGGCACTTTACTGAAAGGAAAAGGGAGGCATGGAAGGATCTAGGCAGGGAAAACACTGGCCAGTTTTGCCTCCTAAGGAGAGCTCTCTGGTGGCTGGTGTGGGAGATGGACTCAGAGGAGAGACACCAGAGCAGGGAGGCTAGCTGGATCAGAATCAACAGAACTGAGAGGCACTTCAAGAATATTAGCATGCCAATGAGGTGGGCTTGTCTAGGTGCTAGGCACTTCCTGACCAAAGGAAGAGAAATCCTGACTTCTGATTCGTCCCTTCCACAAGCTCCAAGGAAGTACAGTTTAAAAATGTCCCAGGACTTCTATGGTGCAAGTGTCTTCACCTCTCTGAACCTCAGTTTCTTCATCTGTAAAATGGGATCCAAATTCCCACCCAGCAAAGTGTTCAAGTGTAAACAGGTACAGCTGGATTTTGTAAGTCAGGAAGTTCTTACCAACAAGAAACTGTGTCTGTAGCTGTTTCTTAGAACTTCTCCCATTTACCTCCCATTTTGTTGTTCTTCCTCCTGCTGGCAGAGCAGCACGGTCAACGTGATAGCGATGATGGAAGCAAGACCTGCACCATCCCATACGAGAGTCGCTGGGTTCAGATGGAGCAGTTGAATAGTGGCTGTTGTGGCTGAGGAACTGCATTTGGATTTCACTTAATTATGATTAATTTTCATTTATGCTTAATTAACACCATGCATCATCTAACACATTGAACAGCACAAATCTATGAAACATGGACTGGGGCTTGTTCACCTAGTAATCATCCCTTTAAAGAGTATGTGTGCATGTATAGATGGGTGGATGAATGGATGGGTGGAAAGATAGATGGATAGATAGTGTGTAGAATAACGGATGGATAGACGGATGGATGGATGGATGGATGGATGGATGGATGGGTGGATGGATGGGTGGGTGGGTGGATGGGTGGGTGGATGGATATACTGATGGACAGATGGGTGGATGGATGGATGGATGGATGAAAAGATAGTGGGTAGTTGGACAGAAGGATGGATAGTGTGTGAATGGACAGATGGATGGATGGATGGATGGATGGATGGATGGATGGATGGATGGATGGATATATATAGATAGTTCTTATTTAGCATAGTCTAAAGGACTCCCAAAGCAAACTCAAAAACATCAGATTGATGGCTTTGTTCCATCACTTCCAAGTTTGAATGAACCAAAGCAAATCATCTCACCTCATCTGCACAATGGTGATAATCACAGTCCCAATCTCAGAGGGCTTTAGGAGAATCAAATAAGGTAACAGACATCATAGATTGCTACAATGTACAACTCTACCTCTGTGAAGCATCATACTCAATGTGAAAGCCACTCCTGACGCATAGTGGGTCTTCAACAAAATTTGATAAATGGTAAAAATGACTAAATCATCATCCACACTGTGAAGCACAAGCCAGAGAGGGAAACCACAGTTTCTGGGAACAACTGGAGAAACAGATATTTAGGGAACCTCAGCATGAGTGTCGGATAAGACAGAGATGGGGGGTCTGGTATGGCGGGACGAGTCGAGACTGTGGATGTCAGGCAGATGTCAACTCTTCTACTTTCTAAATCGGTGTCTTCATCAAAGCTCCTCACATCTGCACCCCATCTTCTTGGCAATAGGATGTTGGGGAGGACTCCCCACTCAGAGGCATTTAGAAAGAGTACTGAAATACAGGATGTGAAATCACCCAGTTCAGTACCAGCCACACAGTAGGTGTTCAATGATAACAGTTCTCTTGACCTGCTCATCTGTTCAGACAAGGGCTAAGTGAGAGGTTAGAGCAGCTGGACCGGGACGAAAGTCTCCCATTCTAGCACTGATGGAGCACCATATGCATGCCTGGCACTTGGTGAAGTTTCTTACACTTAATAGTTATCTTAACCATTTCATAAGTGAACCCCTCAAAACGGATTCTATTATTATCCCCTTTGCACTAGCGAGAAAATGAAAGCCCAGAGAGGTTATCTGACTTGTCCAGAATCACAGAGCAGCTGAGATTACAACTCAGTTCATCTGATGCCCCCTATTGAGATCTTACAAAGATAAAGATAAGGTTCATTGCATCTTTGTGGCCAACTATATCATTTCTAGTATTAATTAAGCTACTCCCACATATAAAGCATTTAATACACTTTTTTTTTTTAAGATTTTTATTTATTGATGCCTACAAGAGCTGAGGTACAGGCCAGAGGCAGGGAGCAGAGGTGAAAAGATTCACCAGCAAAAGAGTGAGGAGCAGAACAGGCAGATGCACTGAAGTACACTCTTGAGGGGAGCAGTGGGGGAGGCAGGAGAGGCCTGCTGCGCCCTGTGGGTCCCCTCCCTGGCCGGGGATCGAACTCGCTCTGCAGTGACTGTGAAAGCTCCACAGTGGGGCGCTCAACCCCTTGCGCCACCAGGGAGGCCCCTATGCATTTAATATACTTTATCGAGAAGCCTCTTACTACCTGAGTGGGCGGCATTGCGCTCCCCTTTATATAGGTGGTGAAACTGAGGCTCAGAGAGATAGTCACTGGCTAAGGTCACAGAGCCAGGAAGCACGAGATCCCGCTCTTGGTGGACCGCAGATTCCAGGGCCATGGCTGTTCGGAGGGTGGGATAGAAGTGCAGCCTGAGGGGTCTCTTCTAGAAGGGCTCACACTTCCTCCCATGGTCCTCCCCTCCTGGGAGATGCAGCCCCTCTCCGTAACCAGAGTCACCGGGCTCTGCTCAGACACGGTCGCTGTTTGTCTGCTGGGTCACCCTCATACCTCATGCCTCCAGCAATTCATTCGTCCTGGGATGTGTCTGTCTTGGGCTTCTGTGCAGGTTAGGGTTTCTAAAACGCTTATGTAACGATGACAGGTCCTGCCTTTTCCACCCCCGTCGCCGTGGAGCAGAGCGCAGAGCTGGGCCAGGACACCTGCTCTGCCAGGCACCGTGTGAGCCTCGCTGGGCCTCAGTGGTCCCATCTGGAGAATGGGCGGATGTGCCCTGGGCTGGGCGGGGCCAGCGCTGAACGGCATTGCCTTTGCATCTCACACCCGGTTAGTAACCCAGGCAGCTGCCTGACTTGGGGTGTTACTCATCCCAAAGGTGTTTGTGTTCTCTGCTTTCAAAGTTTCCCATAAAAACAGAAATGCGGGCCTCCCTGTGGCGCAGCGGGTTGAGCGCTGCGCTGTAGAGCATCCGCCGCACAACAGCGCGAGTTCGATCCCCCGTGGGGGAAGAACCCCACAAGGCGCAGCAGACCTCTCCTGCCTCGCCTGCTGCTCCCCTCAGTGGTGTATTTCAGTCGGTCTGCTTGTTCTGCTCCCCGCTCTGTCTCCGGTGCATCCTCTCACATCCTGCGTATGGCCTGTACCCCAGCTCATAAATAAATCCTTTTTTTTTAATTATTTATTTATGCACACAAGAACTGGGGTACAGGCCAGAGGTGCAGAGGGGTGAGAGGATGCACCGGAGACAGAGCGGGGAGCAGAACAGGCAGACCGACTGAAATACACCACTGAGGGGAGCAGCAGGCGAGGCAGGAGAGGTCTGCTGCGCCCTGTGGGTCCCCTGCCCGGCCGTTGGCAGGGATCGAACTCGCGCTGCCGGGGCTTTTGCTTCACAGTGCGTTGCTTAACCAGTTGCACCACCAGGGAGGCCCCCTACCCCATTTCTTGCAGGCATAAATAAATTAATTTTTAAAAAACAAATACAGAAATGCCCCCAGCCGAAGGCGAAAGCTCGGGTCTTGAAGGCGCGGCTCTAGTGCTTGGTGCCCGTAAGGGGTTTCAGGCCGTGAGAAAGCAGCCGAGCTAGAGACAGGCCGCAGGAGGCAGGAGAAGGTCCCTCTGCTCTCACCCACCACCTCACCTTCCTCATCCGTCTTCCCAGGCCCAGAAATAACCAGCTCTGGAGTAGCTGAGCCCTGGGAAAACGTCTCCCTCCTTTTCTTGGTGCTTTGTGAGGGATATTGTAGAAGAACACGGACGTGACGTGACGCTCACAATCAATTCTTAAGTGGAAAAAAAATTATGAAGTGAAAAAAGCAAGTTTCAGAGTAATAGGGTTGGTATGACGCTATATTTTAAAGATATATACTATTTAAACGTGTATTTATATGTATAAGTATAAATTTTATGGGCAAGCGCTCTTGGAGCCGCATGCAGCAAAATGCTGATGGTTGCTTTCTCGGGGAGGTAGGGAAAAGGAGATTTTTCTTTCTCCCCCGATTCCACTACCTGTAAGCCCTGGAGCGGGACAACTGGGCAGTTTGCTCACCTCTGGAAGGTCAGCACCTGGCGTAGCTCTGGCACATAGTAGGTGCACGGTCAACACCTGCTGAATGGACAGAGAGGACTTGTGTGCACGTTTTCCGTCATGTGCAAGCTTTATGCTCACAAAGCGGAAAAGTTAATAAGCTCCACGTTAAATCATTCCTTTCAAATGGGCAGGAAACTGGTGGCCATGGGCGCCTTTCATTGTGGGGTCCACACAAAGAAAGGACGAGGGCTGGCAGGATGGGACAGGCGAGCAGCAAAAGCTGGTATGTACTGTGCAGCTGCCCGGGCCTCCAGGGCAACTGCGCCCTAAAGGGAGCTGCAGGGGCCTCCCTGGTGGCGCAGTGGGAGGAGCATCTGCCACACAACAGCTCGAGTTCGATCCCTGGCCAGGGAGGGGACCCACAGGGCGCAGCAGGCCTCTCCTGCCTCCCCCACTGCTCCCCTCAAGAGTGTACTTCAGTGCATCTGCCTGTTCTGCCCCCCACTCTGTCTCTGGTGAATCCTCTCACCCCAGTGCCTCTGGCCTATTCCCCAGCTCTTGTGTGCATAAAGATAAATAAATCTTTTTAAAAATTGGGGGAAGATGTGTCCCTTCTGTAGGCTCCAGGTTTGTTGAACTTGAGTTCTGGAAATGGGGTATGGCCATTTGGGGGGGGTCATGGCTGCCCACGCACAGGCCTGGCAGCCCCGGGAGGTCAGATGTAGGCAGCAGGGAGCAAGTTGTTGCCTAAAGCATTGAACCCACCTGCCAGGACACTTTTGGGAGACTCCTGTTAAGCTGGGAAGGCTGTGCTACATCACCCCCGTTTCCTCCCCTGCACAGGAAGGAAGACAAGGGAGAATCCTGCGCGCTTCGCGCCAGGTCTGCGGCTGAGAGCCCATGCAACCCCATTTATTACATCATGGTTGCAACACACATGAGCACCCCCATTTCACAGAGGAGAAAACCAAGACTCAAAAGGTGAAGGGACCCACTTAAGACCACAGAGTGAGCGGCTGGATGAGATTCGAAGTCTCCATGTTGACTTGTGGCCTCCAAACTTTGGGGCTACGTGGCCAGAGGTGCCACCGGCTGCCCCACGCTGACCACCGGCTGCAGCCCCTCAGGGCCCCTCCTCTGCGTAAACCACTCATCGGAGGGCAGGCTCAGGGTGCCTGGGTCTGCAGAAGCCAGACAGGACCAGATCCAAGGCCACCCTGCAGAGGCTGCTCTCATCCCTGGCTACAAGGGCTCGCCCCAGACCTCGTGCCAGCCCAGCAGGGTGTGGGGCTTACAAGGAGCAGCTGGCCCTGCAGGTAGAGCATGCAAAAGGCCATGATTGCTCTCCCAGTCATGGAACATCTTCAAATTCACAACCACCATCTGGCTTTCTCTGCCACCATCGGAAGAACCTCAGTCTAGAGGACGTTTCCCGGAACCAATTAGCTTTGGCTTTATTTTATTTTCTACTGTTTTGTTTGTAGCCCCAAGTGTAAGAGTTGCTGGTGTTCATCTCAGGGTCCAGAAAAATGCTAATTGACTAGCTCCTGAGCCAGAAGGAAAGCGGAAATTTACTGAATTCTCACCCGAAGCAATGAGTCATAAAATATCATAAACTAGACATCACACTGGCTCAGTGGCAAGAGACTTGAACTTGAACAGTCAAAAGGGGGCTCAAATCCCGGTCCTTACTTCCTCCCTCTGTGACCTCATTTCATTCTGGGGTGAAATGAGAAAAAATGGCATGGAAGCTTGGTCTGCTCTGGCTAACATACCATGTGCCATGCACTGTCTCATTAGCTCCTCCCAGCAACTCCCTGAAGCAGATGTGATGATCAGATCCATTTTACAGGGCAGAAATAGCCTTGAGTTTCCAGGCTCTGTGCTCATGCTCTAAGTTCTCTCGCGGGCAGCCTTCTCCTGACTCCACTGGGCTCATCAGTTCCTGCCCACCCTTTGCCATTCTGTGGCCAGTCCCCCCAGCAATCTTCCCATGCTGACCTAGTTACAGAAAGTAGACTCCTCCTGAATTCCATGCCACGCAGCTCCTCCGCCAGCTTTTAGAAAGAGTCCACGATTGACTGTTCATCCACAGAACAGGACTGGGTAAGCATGGAGAGAGGAGGAGCAGCAAGGAGGCACAGAAGTGAGGTTGGAGCCAGGAGAGGTCAGAAGTAGCCTTTTAGGAGAGATGAAGCCATGCTGAGAGCCATGGGGTAGCAAAAGGTAGTCATGGAAAGACTTGGAGATTTTTCTGTAGCAGCAGCATGCGCAAAGGTCCTGAGGCACTTTTGAAAATTATCAGTAGTTTAGTGTAGCCCATCAATGATTAAGCAGGAACAATTTTGCTTCCCAGAAGACATCTGTCAAGGTCTACAGATGCTTCTGGTCATCACAAATGTGAGGGGAAGCTGCTGGCGGCCAGCAGTAAAGACCAAGGATGCTACCCAACATCCTTCAATGCACAAGACAGCTCCCACCCCAAAGAATTACTGGTCCAGATACCGACAGTGCCAAGGTCGAGAAAGTGTGGTTCACCAGCGGTGACAATGTTACTGAGGGCATGTTAGAAATGCAGAGTCTCTAGCTACACCCCAGATTTACTGAATCAGAAACTGTGGAGTGTGGCACCCCCCCCCCAGGGATTCTAAGTCTCCCAGTTTGAGAACCACTGGTTCCACTGGGGCTGTCATCGCTGGCTGCCCCCTGCAGTCACCTGCTTTCACAACACATGGTGTCTCTCCTCTGTCCCCTGAGACTCTGATTGATGAGTCTAGGGGACAAGCATGGGCACTCTGTGACTGTCTCCAGTTGTTCTTCATGGACTTAAACAGAAAGGACAAACAGAGGGAGAAGAGAGAGGCCATAAGGCCAAGATCAGCGTGGTCTTACATTGCACGTTGACTGGGGAAGCCACCACTCACTTCATTGCTGGAAAGGAGATGTCGAGGCTCAGAAGGTGAGGTATCTTGCCCAAGGTCACGTCCCTGCTCAGGATAAGACCACCATCTGCACTGGCCAGGAACCTGGTATCAGAACAGGTGAGCTTTGTACCTGAGCACCCGAATCTCTCATCACATTTCACTAAAAAGATTCACTCTTTACAATATGTAAGACCTGGAAACAACCTAAATGCCCAAAAACAGATGAGTGGATCGGGAAGCTGTGGTACACGATGGAATACTACTCAGCAATCAAAAATGAAAAACTGGACGCATTCATAGGAACATGGATGGAACTGGAAGGGATGATGCTCAGCAAAGTAAGGCAGAAGGCAAAAGAAAAATACCAGATGGTTCCACCCCTAGGAGGAATATAAGGGAACCAAATAAGGATCAAGGAAAGGAATAAGAACAATAATAATAATAACAATAAAGACACAGCAAAAACCAAAAATGAAAAGAGAAGGACAAATTGGGGACACTTGGTGGGGAGGGGGGAGGGGAGGGTTGAGGGCAGATGGGAGCACGGGGGACTGAGGTGATGATGCACTGGTGATATGGTGATGGGGAATCCTTGGGGATTACAACTGATGTCAAATATATATATATATAAAGATTGGTTGACACCTACTGTGTGCCAGGACATGGGCTGGGGATTCGGCGATGAGTGAGAGACAGAGTCCCTTCTCTCTGGAGTCACCAGCTTCTGCAGTGGAAGGCTATGGCTTGGATATTGTGTGTGGGCTGATGTTGCTGATGAGGCTGATGGTGATGATGGCAACGGCTAAATTTTATTGTTCACTTACTATGTGTCCACTCCCACACGAGTGCTGTATGGACATTCATTTAACACTTCCAGACGTGGGCACAATTTTATTAACCCCACTGGGCAGATGAGATAATCCAGGCACAGAGAAGACTAGGGTCTCTCCAGATACCCCAAAGCCGGTAAGTGGGATGGGAGGCCAGCACCCCATCTGGGCCGTCTGGCCCTTGAACCCCCTCACTCACTCAGCCCAGGCCTTTCCCTAAGGCATGTACGAGAAGGAGCAAGGCACACAGCCCAATCCACTGTGAAGTTATTTGCAGTGATAAATAACATGTGTAACAGAAGTTTATACAAATCGTTAGTGGAGGATTTACGTGGCGAAGACTGGGGGCAATGGCCTGTGACCGGCACCTGTAGCTGTTAGCACTCCGCAGACGCAGCGCACTGCCTGGCTGCAGCCTCAGCTCCCCTCGGTGTGTGCAAGCAGCCCATGCAGCTGGTGAACAGCCGCTCACCGCGGGGACAGGACAACATGGTCCCCTGAAGGATCATCGTGGGGATAGCCAAGGGGTCAAGGACGGACCCCTCAGGAAAATGCCAACAGAATGTTGAGGTGATGGGTCTGGCAGCCACAGCACAGGACTCTGAGTCAGACATTCATTCATTCATTCATTCATGAAACTTACTGAGCACCTGCCACGTTCAAATGGTTTGTGCATATGTATTCCTTAGCCTTCTTATCTACCATATTATACAATTTGCAGCTAGAGATCATAAATGAAGGGGTGGGATCTAACATGAGCAAAGCAAGCCAAGCTGTTCCCTCACAGAGCTTGCCGTCTAGTGGAGGAGACAAGATTAATTCCAGTCCTGAAATAGGAGATGGACGCTGTCACTGAGAGCAGAGAATGAATGGACCTGACCCGGACTAGGGCACAGAGTCTGGGAGGTGGAGGAAACTGAGCTGATCTGATGTTTAAGGGAGCATCTGCAGTAGACAGTGGACTGGAGGTCTGAGAGGGGCACTGTTCAGAGTGGATCCAAGGAAACCATTAAGGAAACTCCATGATTGTCCCAAGAGAGTTAATGGTGGTTTGACCATGTCCCCGCTCTGACACTTTCCAGCCCAGTGGTCTTAGGTAACTGGGTTTTCTCCCTGAGGCTCAAAGTCTTCATCTATTAAATGGGACTAATACTACCCACCATGAAGACACCGAGAAGATGTTATAAGATGTATAATTTATGGCCCAGAAGAGAATCAGAAATCAGGAAATCTGCCTCAAATCTCAATTAAGTTCTGCTCTCCTTCTTCTGTGGCTCAAATTTGTGACTCTATCTTGGAATAAACTAAGTCTCAGAAGCTCTGGTCTTGGTGGAGCAGATGTTCTCTGGAGGTGGCTGATGCTGAGATCTGACCATTTCTTAGCTTGGCATCCCACAAGCCGGCCCCAGCTCGCAACATCCTGCGCAGTCAAAAATGGGGAGATGGCAGGACAGCATCCACGAGATGGGGAGATGGCAGGACAGCACCTTGGGGACCTTGGGGTAGGAATTTGTTTTTGTTTTAATCCTTTCCAAACTGCAGTGTTAAGAACTCCCCTCGTGGAATGTCTAAGAAAGAGATTAACAAAATCACATTTGCAAATTTATGAATTATCTCGATTGTTCTAGCCACAGGGTAGAAAATAGATGGGATAGATGTAAGATGGAAATAGAGGGTGGAGATGGAGAGAAGTGGACAAATTCAAGATGAAATCTGTGATTAGAAGGGATAGAGTGAGGAATAGACAAGAGTAACAGGGGTGGGGTGAGGAGGGTATGTGGTAGAGAACAGTGGGGTGACTTTCACCTTGGGGCTGAGAAACGGGAACTCCTTGAGTTAAAACACCATCATGTTCATCACAGTATCCATGACACCTGCGTCTAAGAGGTGCTCAGTGCCTGTGCTTGGGACGAAATGGGATCCAGGGCTTCCTGGACCTGTATCTATGAAAGCAGGCAGTACCATCTCCCAAGAGAAATTTGGAGCATACAGGAGGATGGGGTGGGGAGGGATGATTTCTATTATAGTGGTCTAGTGGTTTTCAACAGGGAGATGATTTGCATGGCCAGGTGACACTGGAGCTAGCTTTGGTTGTCAGAACTTGAGAGGTAGGTGTCACTGGCGTCTAATAGGCAGAGGCCAGCTATGCTGTCCAACAGCCTACAATACACAGGACAGGACTCCCAAAGTGAAGAAACAGAGCATCAATTATGCACAGGTGAGAAAACCTGTCCTAGAGGGGTAGAAAGGTTTAAATCAGCCTTGCTGAACATACAATACCCAGGACAGTCCCATACCAAGAAAAACGCTCCCAAGTCCTTGAAAACTTTCAAACACCCTTGTGGACATCCAGTAGGTAAGAGTCCTGCTTAATAATCACCTTAACCTAAACCTAAAATGCAAACTCTTCTCAAACATGGCAAAATCTTTTTTGTACACATTTCCTCTGCATGGCATTTTCTTAGAATGCAGATGCAGTAGGAATGTGTGCAAGGCAGTATTTTATTTTCTCCAAAAGTCTATCCCGAGTTGTTTTCCATTTTGGAGGAGCCAGGCATTGGCCTCAGAACCGCTTCTGGAATGTGAGTTGCTGGGACAACACACCTGTGTCAACCCACATTTGCAGCAGCTCTACTCACTGTGATGCCGCCCATACATATGAATATACTAATTTAGCTCTTATTTCAAAATGTCAAATATAGAGAAAAAACGTCGACAATATTCAACTGAATATTTGTCTGAAATCTCAACTTATTCATTATAAGTAGGTACAAGCATCAGACTGCTTCATTATGTCTCCTGGCGAATAGTGGTTTCCCGATAATTTACATATTGAAATAGATATTATTTTATTATAAATTGCTTTCATTTTATTCCTCTTTTATATTACAGTTAGGGCATTATATTGATTTTTTTGAAATTACATGTGTATGAAGATGAAATGCATGAATTTCATTTCAGAATAGTAAAGTGTGTGTTATAAAATACATGTAACGAAAAGAGAGAATGTTGGCACTGCCAGTTAGAACCCACCATCCTAGACTAGCTCCCATATTGATGAGAGAACACTGGCATTTAAGGTGCAGGAGACAGAGAGACTAGATGTGTTGCAGCTCACGGAAGAATCTCACTCAATAAAGAATTGCCCTGAGTCCCACATGAATTTTAAATGTTCTGGAGTCATGAAGACAAACCTCTGTTTATAATCATTTCAGTCTAGCTACTTTGTTAGTTCATTTTTGCTGTGTAACAAACAATCCACAAAGCCTCGGCAGTTAACAATGAACATTTATTTTCCTTACAGATATACAGGTTGACTGGACTTGTCTCTCTCCCTCTATACCCCAGCTGCTCCTTAGCATACGCCATTCCCAAGCAAATAGCAGGACCGCAAGAAGCCAAGTCAAACCACACAGTATATTGACAGTATCTGCCGGCTGCCCACGGGCCATTGGTCAAAGTAAATCACATGACCATTCCCAATAGCGATTGGGTGAGGAAGTAAGCTCCACCTCCTGTAGGAGGGGCTTCGGAGTTACAAGTCAAATAATATGGGTCTATGGAGGGTTAGGAAAACTGAGAACAACGTCCAATAATCTAACTTAACTCTCTTACATCTAAACATGAATTACTATGATGGCTTTCTTTTCCATGCTTAATAAAAGCTTATCAGGCAAATGCTTTGACTGCAGTGTACAAATGGCACCAAAACACAGAAAGAAGAATGGGCTATGTGCCCCACTTATCCCAACCCTTGCAATTCCTTTATTGAACAACGCCCACGTGTCAGGCTCTGTGTATGACAGATTTTTGTCCTCCCACAACCTATGATTTCCCCCCCTTTTCAGAAGATAAGAAAGGCTCAGAGAGGTTAAGAAAATCACTGGCTGTCACCCAGCTCCCTGACACCGGAGTCAGCATCAGAATATCCCTACCATGACTATTTGATGGGTCCATCACTCTGCACATTAGATGAACCAACCCTGACCCAAACCATTCGGGAACCCCCAGATACCTTACCCGGACGCCAACACTGGCTTAAGTCATTTCTAGTTGTGCAAGGTAACTTGAGTAAGCGGGACATGTGACATTTATTTAGTTACATATCTCTGGTGGGAGGTTTCGGGGGCCATTAATGTAGTGTGTCTGCATGGGTAGTTTACATGCTACTTCTTGTTATTGCTGTCTCTATTCCATGGCCCTCACACTCAATTTCAATTCAAAGTTTGGCAGTCAAGGTGTCAGAGCTAAAAAATGGAATGGCCTCCCTCCGAAATGAAATAATTTTGTTGTTCAGTTCCGAGCGATTTTGTAATTTCATGCTTGTGTATGATAATTTTATGCTGTCCTGCCTCACGTAACTCAGTTCTGGCAGATCCTGACAGGTGATAAATACAATCTTTTCCGCCCCGCATGCGACAGGCCGGTGCTAGGGGGGAGAAAAAACGGCAATTTCACATCTGAGGCCAGAGCACAACTGGAGGTGGCGGCGGCCCCATTCTTTCATAATTTCACGCCTGGATTCCAGCCGGCGCCACCTCTGTTGTGGCTGAAGGACCCACAGGTCAAAGGAGCCTTCCTGAAAATAGAATGGTGCTGGGCAGGGGCCAGGGCATGGGCGGGTGGGGAGGGGATGGGAAGAAAGTTATGGCTCTGGGCCCGCCCTGGACTGGCGCGTCGTGGGCTGGAGATGCTCAATTTATGGCATTGCTTCTCGCTCATTCTCTCCTCTGTGTACGTCTGTAGAATAAATTCCTCTTGGAGGAATTATTTTTACAAATCTTTTAAACAATTGAAAGACAGCCATATCCCATTTAAAAAAGAAACGGGAAGGGGATGTAAAAGAGGAAAGAATGGGAAAGCTAGAATAAGAGAGAAGGAGGGAGGGAGAAGAGTGGGGAGGAAGAATATGAGTCCTTCGTATTTATCACCAAGCACTGCATTTTATAACTACTCCCTGGTATTGTTCCTGAAAAAAATAATGTTTCTCCTCCTGAGAATGAATGAGTCAGAAGAATATTAAGGAAGTGCCTAGCACAGTGGTCCAGAAGGAGATGGCATGGTGGCTGATGGCTGATGAAATGGAGGTAGAGGCCACAGCATCAGGACCAGGAAATGAGAGAGAAGGGCATTTTTAAAAACATGGTCAACTTAAAGGGCAGTCCTGCCTCCTTCCCCATTATCCTACCTTCCCTGCCTCTCTTGCTAGGAGAAAGGCAGAGAGTTGTTTTGGGGTGAGCCAGGAGAAGCCCAAGAAATGGCTCATCTACAATAGCAAACATCAATGATAACTCCAATTGATTGCTTCCGCTGTGTGCCACGCAGTGTTTCAAACAGTTTACACACCAGCCTTCTCTCAATCCCACAGTGCCCCTAAACTACAAGAATAAACTACAAGACAACCCATTTTACAGATGAGAAAATTGATGTTCAAAAGTCTAACCAAGTTGGCCAAAGTCACTGTATCCATTTCCTGGAACCGCCATAACAAATCACAACAAACTTGATGACTCAGACCATGGTTCTGGGTTCTGGAGGTCAGAAGTCTGAAATCAAGGTGTCTTGCTTCCTTCTAGAAGCTGTGAAGGAGCATCTGTTCCTTGCCTGTCTCCTGTGTTTACCAGCAAACCTTGGCTTGTAAAATGCATCATTCAATTTCCACCTTCATCTTCACATGCATCTTTCACACCTCTTCTCTTCTCTTCAAGGAACCTGTCATTAATCCGAGGACTCATCCTAATCAGGGGTGATTTCTTCTCAAGATGATTACCTTAGTTACCTCTGCAAAGACCTTTATTCCATATAAGGTCACATTCTGAAGTTCCAAGCAGACATATATTTGAGGGTGACACTATTCCACCCACTGCAGTCACACGACTCAAAAGTGGCAGAACTGGCATATTTTACCCATTACTCAGCTGCCTTGTGTCCCAGGATTCTCATGCAGTGGAGTCTGGGGGTTTGGTGGTCCCCAACTTCTTACCCCAATGATAAGAAGAACACAACTGACATCAGAATTCCTAATCCACTTTGAGAAGGCACGCTGCATTTTTTCCCTTCCTGAGATACATAGGCTGAACTTGAGGTCCTTTAAAATCAGTTTTTTCAAGAGCTTAAAGACATCATTAAGACTTTATAGCTACAGAGGTCAAGTTCACTGTATCAAATACAGGGTCACCTTGAGGACCACCACAAGGACATGTGCACTGATGTCTATGGGACTCTCCTATGCCTATTATAAAGCTCTGTCAGCTCATGTTATCCACAATTCCGATTCAGCACATGAGAAAACAGAGACCTAGCAATGCAGCCCTTCCACCTAGGTGAGCACAGGTGGTAAGGAAGCACAATCCAGACCTGACTCAGGTCTCACCTGAATGTCCAGCCTCTTTTCTCCCCCACCAGACGGAAGTCATTGTGAGTTTCCCAGTGTCACAAGTCACTAAGTTCCAAGAAAGTCTATCTGGACCTCCCTCTTCCATGCACCACTGCAATTTGTGAAGACATTTCCTTCCATACCCATGATTCTACCAGGGCCCAGAGGACATTAGCCCCCTTCATAATAATGCAAATGATCATAGCGTAAGTTATCTGCCCGCACTGTAAAGCATCCGTTGCTCAGCAGTGTGAGTTCGTTCCCCAGCCAGGGAGGGGACCCACATGGCGCAGCAGACCTTTCCTGCCTCGTCCACTGCTCCCCTCAGCAGTGTATTTCAGCCGATCTGCCTGTACTGTTCCCACTCTGTCTCTAGTGAATCCTCTCATCTCCCACACCTCTGGCCTGTACCCCAGCTCTTGTGTGCATAAATAAATAAATAAATAAATCTTTACCAAGATGAAGGACTGGAGACTGTAGTTGGGGAGATATAACTTTTGTGATCCCAACATTCATGGAGCTTCTAGTCTAGACTAGAAGATAAAGAAGTAAACCAAGAACTGTCCAAAATTATAATCAATGCAATAAAAGAATCATGAACTGGTGCTTATAGAGAGAATATATATACTTGTGGGGGTTTGGAGCAACACTTCTCCCAGGAGTGATAGTTAAGCTGGGACCTGAAAGTTGCTTTAGGTTAGAGGAGGGAAGGCCCGTTCTCACATCAAATAGCATTTGAGAAGGTCCCAGGGTAGAAAGTGCTTAGTGTGTTTCAGGAAATAAAAGAGACCCATGGACTGGGAGTATAGAGCAAGGGGGGAAAGGAACACAGTGATCTTTTGGGGATCAGAAACAAGTAGACCTGACCTTCATGTGAAAGGCAAGAGCTAGACTCCATCCTTGGGAAACCACTGACGTATTTCCACAGGGGAAGCCAGGATTTGACATCGCTATTTAGAGAAGTGTACTGGTGGAGATCAGGTTAAAGGGGGTGGTGTGGCAGGAGTAGAATAATCGTGGGGCCAAGTGGCAGACTTGCTGGCTATCCAAAGGTGAGATGATGGACCAGCCTGGCACACTCAAGAGGTTTAGGTATGGTCTGACTCCAGACAGATGCACAGTTACATCTGGATCTATTGATAGATTTATTAGATGTGAAGGAGAAGGACTAATTCAGACAAAAGCCTTCTCCTTAACTCCTGGATGTCTCTGAAACTTTTCTTTTTTTCCAGCTACTAAAATTTCCTTAAGAAAATGCTTGCTCCAAGACAACTTGCTGATGTCTAAAGAGAATTTTGAAACTGATGCACAGTGATTGCAGAGAGGTCCTTGCAGCTCATGTTCAAATGTCATGTGGTCCTTCAAACCTGGACCAGGATTCACTCTGAGTCATATGGGCAGCAAAGCAATTCTCCAGCAGGAAGTACCCTCTCAGGATGCATCATTTGGAAAACTTTCTTGAAAAAGCTTTCCCACAAGCTAGTTTTATTCTCTCTCTTGGGATAGTCAGAAATAAATCCCTCTTTGTTGGCTATCTTTTGGGACAGTCAGCCCTCAGGATTAAAGGCTTCTGCAAGAATGCCCCCTACCCCATCTTGTAAGCAAAGGTTGGCTTGCACCACCTCCAGAGTTTTGTGGGTTTTGTGGGTACAGTAATCCACCCCACTCCATGACATCGCAGGGCTCAGGCAGTCCTGAGGGTCTGATTGGAGAGATCATTGAGAATATGAGGAAACTGAGGTCCAGAGTGGCCTAATGACTTGTCCAAAGTTATGCAACAATTGCTAGTTCCCATGACAAAAGGATGTGCAGATATCTGCCTTGGAAATCACTGGAATGCAATGTCCTAAAGACCTTACAAGTACACAAAATATAATCTCTTCATCATCACTGTATCCCCATATCATAGCACAGAGGCTGCATGGAGTAGATCCCTATAGTATCCTGCATGAACTGAGTTAATTTTGTTGTTTTTTTGTTTGTTTTGTAATTTCTTTTTAGTTTACATATATTTGACATCAATTGTAATCTCCATGCGTTTCCCATCACCGTAACACCAGTGCACCATCACCTCAGAACCCCATGCTCCCATCTGCCCTCCACCCTTCCCCTCTTCCCTCCCCACCAAGTGTCTCCAGTTTGTCCTTGTCTTTTCATTTTTGGTTTTTGCTGTGTCTTTATTGTTGTTATTATTATTGTTCTTATTGTTCTTATTCCTTTCCTTGATCCTTATTTGGTTCCCTTATATTCCTCCTAGGGGTGGAACCATCTGGTATTTTTCTTTTGCCTTCTGACTTACT
>JAGFMF010011719.1:7107704-7173583 GCA_019455555.1 Galemys pyrenaicus | reverse complement strand
TTTCCAGGTCTTACCCATTGTAAAGAGTGCTGCTATAAACATAGGGGTGCAGGTATTCTTTTGAATCAGTGTTTTTGTGTCTTTTGGGTATATTCCTAGAGTTGCGATTTGAACCCCACTTTCCTGGACCCAGAGTCTGCATTCATACAACCACCACCTCTATTGCAAGCAGATCACTTACCAATCCAAAAAGCATCTGATGGTCTTGCAACTAATTTGAGAGGTGCAGTCACCACTTCCTGTGTGTTACCCAGAACCCCAGGCCAACATCCTTGATGCTGAGTGGCAAGGCTTTGAGGCTGTCCAGCCCACTGTCTAGACATGAGCCCTTAGCCAGCTGACTCTCTTAGGGCTTCAGTTACAGTGTCTGGAAACAGGAGGGGAAAAAGCAGTTGCCTCACCTTGCCGCATAATTGTGCTGTGAATGTCAAAGGAGGTAGTGGAAGAGAAAAGTTTTACCAACTGGAAAATGCTTTGTTGATGGATCAAATTTGATTGTTTTTAAGATTCCTTTTCACTTGAAAGCTTTCATATAGGCTGCTTCTTGGGCCCTGTCCCAACCCAACCCCTTCACCTGGCAAATTTTCACAGGACGCCAGTGAAGCATCTCTTCCTCCAGGAAGCCTTCCTGATTTCCAGACTAAGTCACATCCTTTTTATAGACTCTTTTTCTCTGTCTGTCTCCTCCAAACTGACATACGTCTCTAATCACTTGTCTGACTCCCCATGATAAAATGAGCTTGCTTTTATTTATTTATTTATTTATTCATTCATTTATTTATTTATATTTTTTATTTATGTTTTTATATTTTACTTATTTATTTATATTGTCTGACTCCCCATGATAAAATGAGCTTGTGAGGCCAAGATTACTTCAGTTTAACCTACCCCATAGAGTCACTTATTGATTGATACAAAAATGTGTATTGAGCAGATACCCTACTAGAATGAGAGATGCAGTGATCACAGAACAAAATTAACTAGCATATAGGAAGAAATTATAAACAGTAAGCATAACAATGTACTGTCTGATCATGATAAATGCTATGAAGAGGAAATACAGCAAGACAACATAAATCTTTATTGACTAGGAAGAGATCACAATGATTTGCTCATTCATTCAGTGGTTCTGCTTGTCTTCTATTTCCTTCAAGGTGGAACTGCTTCTGGTATCCTGGCACATAGAACAGTGCCTGGCACATAGGAGGATTCAATAAATAGTTGATGATTTTATGAATCAACTAATCATCTAGATGAATGAATAAATGAAAAGATGGATGGACAGGATGGATGGATATATAGTAAGTAGATAGATAGATAGATAGATAGATAGATAGATAGATAGATAGATAGATAGATAGATAGATATAGATGGTTGGGTGAGGGGAGGGACAGATAGGAGGGTAGATGAATGAGTGGGTGGGTGGGTGGGTGGATGGGTAGGTAATTGTGTAGATAAATCATTGAATTTATGGATCAATAATTAATAGATGATTCAAAGGATGTCTGGGCGTTGATAAACATCCATGGATGTTCAGATGAATTGATAAACCATAGAATAAGAACATAAACCTGATCCTCGGTCACCAGAATCTTGGAGATTAGAAATTGACATTGCAATAAACAAAAGGTGAAATTTTTCCCACAAGAGAAAAACTAGAGCAAGGTGGTCAGGGCAAATTCATAAACACACAATGATAAAAGTTTATATCAAGTCATGGATGATGGTTTCATAGCAGTGTAAACACAGCCATTAGTTCTCACAGTCTCAAGGCTTATCTCTCACAGGTGACTATCCATGCATGCCAGTCATCAATGCACCTCTTTTCCTTAGAGTCACCTTCCTGACATCAACCTGAGGAATATGTGTTTTGTTTTGTTTAAAAAAAAAAGACTAGGTTTGCTATCAGATGGTCAGGTAACTCCAGCTGTGCCATCTGTCAGCTGTGCAGGTTTGGGTGATTTGCTTCTCTCTAAGCTTGGTTCCCCTGTGGCCAAACTAGAGAAACTAATTGCAACCTAACAGGATGATCAGGGAATTAAATGTGATGTATAGAGTCAGGTGCTCTTCTTAGACTCAGCATACAGTAAATGCTCAATTAGCCCAGATATTCTGATGCATCACCATCTATCTAACCTATTGTTTTCATTTGGGTCACTTCCAATTTTTCCTCTATTTTAAACACTCCAAGAAGAAGACTTGCAACAAAAAAACCCGCAGTCACTGCTTTGCATATACCCATGATTCATCCCGTAAGGCAAAAGTCCCAGAAGTAAAATTGCTGAGCCAAAGGAAATGAATGTTTTTATGGCTTCTGATACAAAGAGCAAAAAGTAGGTGGGACCCCTTGTAAATATCACTCTGCAAGCTTTAGTACATGTTGGAGCTGCCATATTTAGAGATTGTCCCTTTAAAATCCATGATGTAGTCCAGATATTCCCAGATCCTCTATTTCAAGTTCCCTTTCTGTACAGATGAGAAAAATGAGGCCCAGAGAAGAGAAAGGTCTTGTTCCAATTGATCTAAGTAGAAAACAGCCAAGTAGAAAATAATACTTATTAAGAATAGGGATGCCATGATAAATACCAGCCATGAACTGGACCATCCCCTGCTCTTGACACTTCCCTTGTTAGCGGTCAACCTCTTTATGGAGATGGGATTGGTAGTCCCCAGATGGGAGACCCAGTCATTCCAAGTTCGCAGAAGTCAGAAGGGGTAAGTTTAGGATTTGAATCCAGTCTGTGCTCTAACCACTGATTATATCTGCTCTCAGAAATCACTGACTCAGCAATTAAGAGCTAAGTGGATCTAGACCAAGAAGGTGGAGTTTGGAGAGTCTAGCAAGGGATGGGTTTTTGTTTCAGAACAATTGCTCTGAATTCCTCCTCTTTTCTGGCTCCCAATAAGCCAACACCCCTAGGAGTGCCATGTGTAAATTCACTCTTGTCTGAGCTCTAAAGCGGGCGGCACTGACTCTCTGGGAGCGGATTTCATAACCACCATATACATTTTAGGTCCAAGAGAGCTCTGCACATCCCTGTTCTGCTCTGCCCTGGTGCATAATATGACAGGGAAGTTTCACAAGGTACAGGCTTGCCTTTGCCAGACCACTGTGGGGTGACCTCATGTCTTCCTGCAAACTGGAAGTCCCAGAGAGGCCTTGAAACCTGGACAGAGGCTGAAGCATCTCCACCAGGGGGGAATTTCTAATCCCAATTCTGTGTGATTTTATAAAACTGACTTAACCTCTCTGGGCAGCCCCCTCCCCATCTATGACAGAACGTTCCTTAACACTCCCACGGACTCCCCATCATTTCCTTAGAAACCCCCACATCACAAGTGTCTTTATGACAAACTTGCCACCAAATCCAGCCTTTGCCAGAATTCATGCACCCCTTGCCATAACTGAGAATCAAAATCTCCCTCAACTCTACACATCTGGAAATTAATTTCATAACTTCCCATTTTGCCATTGCTCCATGAGTAACCATAAATCACCATCGGTTTGCGTTGCATATTTTTACCCATTGCCCTTTTAATGTCTCTGAGAAAATATAAATAAACCATACATAATCATTAGAACACTCCGAATCCTGAAAAGTACATAAGAATTTATTTGTCTCCATGCAGATCATACATATTGTATTAAAACCGCATAAAGGGGTTTAATAAAATGGCAGAAAGAGAAGCAGGAGAGCAGTATCTTGGGTGGCGGGGAGAGGTGGAAGTGATCTTTCTTTGATGCCTGTTAAATGTTCCAGCAGATGAACCCTATATTCTGCCAGGAAATGAGTTTGCCACCGGCCTATCGGGCCCGTCGTAAGAGGCTGGTCTCAGCGCGGTCATCCCTCTTCCGCGCGCAGCAATACATTACGCCGCCTCAATTTTTCATTCCTTGCTGCCCGAAATGCAAATTTCTTCTCTGTTGTTTATATTAGGTTTTCAAATATATGGAAATCCAGAGATCGGGAGGGAAATGCCAGGGCCACAGAGGCACTCAATCTGTCTTTTTCCTCTGACTGACTTCTTTCCATCACTTATGCGATGCGTGATGGGGCCTGTGTGTTGAACCACGAAGGTCTGGAGTGGCCTCGTGGCTGGCCTCAGGCTGGCACAGGGTGGGCTGGCAGCGACCCGGGACACGTAGGCAAAGAGGTGAGACTCCCCCCAACTCCTGCCTCGTTGGAGACGCCAGGGGGGAAACCCTACCTTCATCAAGGAGAATTAATTGAGCACTTACTGGGTACCAGAGCCCAAGAGGCACTAACACCCACGGCCTGGAGGTCCGTTGCGTTCATGTACACAGACATGCGGCCAAGCATCTTCCCTGAGCATCTCCTCTCTCTGTCCAGGGCACCCCGTGGTGTACATTTGTCACTTTAATTTGGAAAATGAGGAATGGGGCTTTCACATAACACACCTGATATCACTCAGTAAAGAGAGTTCAAGTTTGAGGTTTGAACGCCTGGCCTGGAAGTGCCAGTGCCGGTTCTGATCAAACCCTCCTGTAAAGGACCAGCCTGTAGGTATTTCAGGCTTTGCAGATATCAAAAGGAGCTCTAGCCAATGAGTGAACAAAGGGCTCTGTGCCAATAAAACTTTATTGACATGTAGAAGCAGACAGGAGGCTGGCTTTGCCCAGAGGCAGGAGTTTGCTGGCTCTGGTCTCCCATGCTGCCCCTGACATGAGAGGGGAACTGGGTGCTTCATGCAGCCTCATCAATATCCCACCCTGCAGGCGCCCATTGTCTGGGGACCGGGTAGGTCGCCAGGAACTTTTGTCATCGTCATCATATGCGTGTTATAATTTCAACCTCAAAGCAACCTGATGAGGTAGGGATTTTCATCATTCTCATGTCACCAGGGAGGAAAACAGGCTCAGAGAGTGCTCAGGCTCAAGTTCACGAGCCGTGGAAGTAGCAGAGTTGGGTTCACACCATCCGACCTTGCCTGGCCCCGGTTCGGGGCTAGCAGAGCTTGCTCCTGGTGTGGGCCCAAACTGCACGGGATGTGGGGTGGGGTAGGTGGAGAGGCCAGGCTGCATCAAAGAGGGGTGGGCTTCAGCTGCAAGTCTGTGTGGTGTCATGAGAATGCCAGTCCCTCCCGCCGCAATGCCCACACACTCACAAGGACCACGTGGGTGGCAATAGAAGCAGAGAGGAGGGTGGTGCTTCTCCCAGTCCTGGAGCTCCATGGATTGCCAGAAAACCTCCTGCAGGAGGGCATGAAACAGATTCTCTCTCACAGTACCCAGAAAGAAGCAACCCTGTGGAGACCTTGATCTTGGATTTCTAGCTTCTAAAGACTGTGAGGGAATAAATCCCATTGTTGAAGCTACCTGGTGTGCAGGACTCCATCACGGCAACCCTGGAAAGCTAATAGAGTCTTGTGTGTGTCCAGCATGCTGGGCGCTGGCTCTGAAATAGCCTCAGGTGTCCAGCCAGGATCCCAGCTCTGGAGGACGGGATTTCCTTGCTCTGATATATTACCAGGTCATCACAGATTGATCTTGTGACCTTGGCGATCCTGGATTGTGCCTTTACCTGCCCTCTGCTGAGAAAGCATTTACTATGTACCTGTGGGTACTATGCCCTTTGCTGACTCAATCAGCAAAGGTTATTAAGCACCTACTATGTGTGGCTCATGGAAAAGAAATGCACAAGTGTGCCATGAGCACATAAAAAGACGCTCCATATAACTAATCAGGGAAACTCAGACCGAAGATAATGAAATACACCTTCTAGCCATTAGGATAACTATTCAATATTTTTAAAAACAGAAAATACTAGGAGGATGTGGGAAAGCCTGTGTAATACTGATGGGGTAAAAAATAGTGTGCGCTCCAGTAGAAGAGAGTATGGATTTTGCTGAAAAAATTAAAAATAGAATTACCATATGGTCCAGCAATTCCACGTCTGGGTTTCTACCCAGATGAATGGAAAGCTGAATCCGAAGAGGGACTTGTGCAGCGATGTATTATTCACAAGCCCAACCCAATGTCCATTGTCGGACAAATGGGCAAACCCTTTGGAGTGTATGCTATGATGGGGTACTGGTCAACCTGGAAAAGGAGGGGAATCTGACACAGGGTGTGACATGGATGAACCTCGAGGATATCATGGGGAGTGAAATAAGCCAGACAGCAAAGGCCAGCTACTGCCTGATTCCGCTTACATGCAGCGTAAGAGGAGTCAAGTTCCTAGAGAGAGAAAGTGGAGTGCTGCTTGTCAGGGACTGGGGGACTGGGGCAGGGGGCTGGAGAGTGAGTATTTATTGGGGCCAGAGTCTCAGTTGGAGAAGATGAAAAAGTCGGTGGTGACAGTTGCACAATATGGGTGTTCTTAGTGCCACTGAACTACGCTCTTAAAAATGGCGGTGGTGGTTCCCTTATATTCCTCCTAGGGGAGGAACCATCTGGAAGGAATAAGAACAACAACAACAATAATAATAATAACAACAATAAAGACACAAAAACCAAAAATGAAAAGACAAGGACAAATTGGGGACACTTGGTGGATAGGGGAGGGTTGAGGGAAGATGGGAGCACAGGGGACTGAGGTGATGGTGCACTGGTGATATGGTGATGGGGAATCCATGGGGATTACAATTGATGTCAAATATATATAAATTTTAAAAAATGGCTGTGATGGGATGGGGCTCTCCCCTGGTGGTGCAGTGGGTTAGCAATGCACTGTGAAGCAAACCACAGCCACTGCAGCACGAGTTCGATCCCTGCTGTCGGCCGGAGAGGTGACCCACATGGCACAGCAGACCTCTCCTGCCTCGCCCACTGCTCCCCTCAGCAGTGTATCTCAGTCCATCTGCCTGTTCTTCTCCCCACTCTGTCTCTGGTGAATCTTCTCACCGCCCACACCTCTGGCCTGTACCCCAGTTCTTATATGAATAAAAAAATTTTAAAAATGGCTGTGATGACAACTCAACAGAAAGAAAACAAATAACCCAACCAAAAAAATGGGCAGAATTGTTAAACAGCCACAACTAAAACACACAGGTGGCCAACAGGTTCATCATATTTATCATCAAGTAAGTGCAGATCAAAATCACCATGAGATGCCATCTTGCACCTGCGAGAATGGCCAACATCAAAAAAAGTTGAGGGAAGACGGGAGCACGAGGGACTGAGGTGATGGTGCACTGGTGAGATGGTGATGGGGAATGCATGGGGATTACAAATGATGGCAAGTATATGTAATTTTTTTTAAAAATTTATATTAATAAAAAAATTTTTAAAAGGCAAAAAAAAGAAATCACATTATATATATTTTTTTGCATTGTTTCATTTTAATATCTGAGGCTGTATGCCATTAAACTGTTGTCTCATTAAAAAAAAAAAAAGCTACCAACAATAAGTGCTGCTGAGGGTGCAGAGAGAAATGAACGCTGTTGCACTGTCAGTAGGAATGTAAACTGACCCAGCCTCTATCGAAAGCAACATGGTGGTTCCTCAAAACATTAAAAATGGAACTACCATATGACCCAGCAATTCCACTCCTAGGAATCTACCAGAAGAATACAAAACACGAATTCAAAAGGAAACAGACACTTCCATGTTTATGGCAGCCCTGTTTATAATAGCCAGATACGGAAACAACTTAAGTGCCCGAACATAAAGGGGTGGATGAGAAAAAAATGGTATATATAGAAAATGGAATACTACTCAGCCACAAAAAAGATACATTATTGTCTTTTGTGATAATATGGATGGAACTGGAGGGGAGTACACTCAGCAAAGCAAATCAAAAGGGCAAAAGAAACACCAGATGGTGTCACTTATATGTAGGATGTGGAGAAATCAAAGGGTCAGGTGAAAGCCAAACCAAGAGCGAACCCTAGAAATCTGACTATAGAACTGAGGTCACTACAGGGCTAGGAGAAGGGGAGAAAACAAAATCCATATATTTTCTATCACAGTTGAGAGAGGTGAGAGGCGGCACTCTCAGGTTCAGAAGGGAGGTGGGGAGGTAGCCTAAGTTGAGGGCAGAGGATTAACAGGCACCTTTGGGTGGAGGCCTGAAGTGGCCCCTGGCCCCACTGGGCCCTGGCCTCTCCCAGAAGCAGTTAGCACCTCCTTCAACCAGACATTAATCATCTCTTCCTCGTCTTGATGTTGGATCTGAAACTGCTCTAGAATCCCTAAAGTGCTGTTCTCAGCACTATCGCCAGTTTCCCTCCTTATGGTCCCTGAGGTCTGCTCTTCTACATTGTGCCTGGAGCCAATGCCTCCCTCCCTGCCAAGGCCCCCCACCCTCTGGGAATCTTGTTAACTGAGTCCTGTGTCAGCCCTTCAGGACCTTGGTGACATGCTGTGTACCCAGAAGGTATAAAAGGCCCCCCATGTTCCTCTCTGCACCCAGATGCTGCGCAGCACAGAAGTGACGAATCCCAAGGTCTTGAAACCTCCTCCCCACCAGTGGCTGGAAGCTACAGCGGCGTTCCCCTAAATAGAGTCCTCACACCTTTGGTGGGTGGGGTGGGGCAAATGAGGGCGTTCACTTAGGGGGAAAGACGCAGGAGCCAGGGAGAGGGGAGAATGTAATCTCAGACCAGCATTAGCATCAAAGAGCTCCCCCCTAAGCCCCCAAACATCCATTACTAGAGCCAAAGGATGGAGCAGGAGAGGAGGGCACCAGTCTGAGTCCTATTCCCCAGGCCCTACCCAGCCTGCAGCCGTGGGGCCCTCCTTCTGCCCTGTTTCCTCAGAGTACCCCCAGTTTTTCATTTGTTCATTCATCCATCCTGCAGATGTAGGCTGAATCAGCAGCCTGCATGGAAACTAGTACAGCAGTGCCTGCTGCCATTCTGACTTTACAGGGCCTGGTGGGTATCTCCACGCCCTTGACACCTCCAGTGTTGCGCCAGGGAGGGGGGTCCCCAGCAGCCCCCCACCCACCTTCTGAGATGGTAGGCAGGGGCTGCAGACATCTCTTCCTTTCCTTCCACCTGGACACGGCAGATGCGCCAGCCCCTGGGTCTTTGGCGCCTGATCTCCATGTGGGTCTATCCATCATTAGCCAAGGTCAAGTCGCAGGTGCCTCCTATCATTTTTCAATTATGGGTGGCCCCTGGGCCAGCACCATAAAGTGGGCTCTGCTCGGCTCATATTAATTAAATATCACAGGCTCCGGGGAAGGAGCCAGGGAGGGAGGCTTGGCAGCTGGCCTCTCTGGAACAGCAGCTTCTTCCGGAGTATTCATTCATTCATTTTACAGATACTTGGTAAACCCTGCTTGTGTGTGTGCCAGGCACCATGCTAGTCTCAGGCAGACAGCAGCAAGAGAGAAACATGGATCGTGTACCATCATGCATATGCACCAGTGGGAAGGTGCCAGAACTCCAGACCTGGGGGTGATAACCTGGGTAGGAGAGCCCCCAACCTCTGGAGCCAGCAAGAGAAGGTTCTGGACACACACAGGACACTTGCCTTCCCTGATGAATGCAAAAAGCACCCACCATGGACACAGCTTGGCTAGGGCGGGGGAACCTCACCAAGAGTGCAGACTTCTGATTTCTGAGGCTCTGTGACTTTGGCGTTCTCTTGACACTTCCTACACCATTCCGAAAAGACATGCACTAGTTGGGCTGAGCTCTCACCATGCACCAATAGCTGAACAAGGCGTCCTCTCCTGGTGTCGTTGCCACCAGCCTGCCGGGGTCCTCTCACTCCTCTTGAAGCTGAAGAAATGAGGCTCAAAGCAACACTGGCTGCAAAGTCACATGAGAAGAGTATGCAGAGAGAGTCTGCTTTGTGTCTTTTGGATTTCCACAGTTGGAACCTGCCTGCTTCTCCACCCCTTTCTCCCCCCCACTGTGACATTGGTCCCATACGCCTTCCTGCCCAGCCCCCAAGCACATGGTGGGGGGACACTTGGCCAGTCACTTCAGAGAGACGCCCACACCGTGTCTCAGAACACTGATTACCAAGGTTGGAGTGGCACTCAGGCCGAATGCCACACTTGCTTACTTAACTCTCCAGCAGCCAGATGTACTTGGCCCACTTGCGGCTTACTCCCAGGCTCAGAAGCAGGAAGTCACTTTCCTAAGGTCTCCTGAGTTGCAAGGGACAAAGTGATAGCCCCAGCCACATGCCTCTCTGACTCTGAAGTCCTGGTTCTTTCCACCACACTCTTCAGAGGAAAGATCTGTGGGTGAGACCAGGATAGTGAGGGAAGCGAGAGTGCAGCTTGTAACCGGCATGCTTTAAAGAGAGGACTCCCCAGATGTGAGATCATGAGGGGAAGAATCTCCTCTCTTGGACTTTCCAAAGATTAGGATCCCAGCAATACCTTGGCAAGCCTAATTAGAATAGTTGGAGATAGAGCTGAAGCTCCCTCCACCCTGGATCCCTTGCCAAATCATGTATGGTTAACAACTAGAAATTGTAATCAACATTTACTTGGTGCCAGATGCTGCTCTATATATTTCACTTGTGTTGAGTTCACCTTCAAAGTAACCCTGTCCTTGGTTTTCAGACAAGGAAACTGAAGCACAGAGAGACTGTACAATTGTTCACAAGCCCACGGTCACCCTGCTGGGGTAGTGGCATAAAAACATCTAAACCCTGGCTCTTGGGCTCGGATCCCAAAGCCTTAAATTACAAGAAAAATCAGCTTCACAGAAGCATAGCAGTAGGAAATTAACTGAGTAAATTAATGGGAATACTATACAGGCATCAAAAATACTTGTTGTCATTAACGTCCATAAAAGTGCAGGATGAAAAAGTCAGACACATGACACACTGTGTTGTTTCAACTGCATCTAAAAATTTCACAGAAAGACTGGAGGACAATATTTGAAAATAAGTTCATCGATCAATCCTCTTTTCATCCTCCATCCATCCTTCCATCCATCCATCCATCCATTAATCCATTGACCATCCATCCATCCATCCATTCATCCATCCTCTCTACCCATCCATCCCCATTCATGTATTCATCCATCCATCCCTCCCTCCATCCACCCATCCATCCCTCCCTCCATCTACCCATCCATCCCTCCCTCCATCCACCCATCCATCCCTCCCTCCATCCACCCATCCACTCCTCCCTCCATCCACCCATCCATCTATCCATCCATCCATCCCTCCCTCCATCCACCCATCCACCCCTCCCTCCATCTACCCATCCATCCCTCCCTCCATCCACCCATCCACCCCTCCCTCCATCCACCCATCCATCTATCCATCCATCCATCCCTCCCTCCATCCACCCATCCATCCCTCCCTCCATCCACCCATCCATCCCTCCCTCCATCTATCCATCCATTCAACAAGTACTTACTGGTACGTCTTTGTATCTACTGCCCCTGGGGTGACTACTGGGACAACAAGGTTAATCAATCACATAGGTGTATTCTCTGGAGAGACAGACAGCAACCAAGCAAGTAGTTTCATATACAAACAGCTGATGGTGATTGTGACATATGTGGTGTAGGACACAGGCGAAGGCATCACATGACAGGTACAACCTTAAAGTTGAATGGGAAGGAGGCGGGAAGGGCATCCAGGAGAAAGTGCTGCTTAGACTGTACCCTGGAGAGAAAGTAGAGTCATTCTGGGGGAGATTGGAGAGAGGAAAGTGCTGTAAACAGAGGGAAAGGCAATGTTCAAGGGCCCTGGGCGGGAAAGAGTTCAGCCCATTCTGGGGGTAGAGGGAAAGCGCAGTGCAGGCGGGGATCTCACTGAATGGGGTCTGAGATTCATGGTAATTTTGTCTTCCTGTCTTTGGAATAAGTGTGTATATCTTTAATGATGGGGAAAAGGGTTTAAAGAGGGTTAAAATAAAGAAAGAAGCTTCCTGGGAAAGACATAGAAAATCCAAGGAAAGATTGTCATTACAGAAAAGAGACTGAGGCCAGAGACAGAGCTGGGGAGGCGAAGACCTGGCCCCTGTCGACCTCCCTGCTCCAGCCCTACTTCCTCTGGGGGCTTGGGGCAGGGAAACAGGGAGGGGGAGAGTTGGAAGAGTCTGGCATGTGGAATAGATATTAATGTCGCAGAAGGGGGAGCTGGGGGGAGGGCAGACTATTAAAATTCTGTAGTCCTGAAAAATACATAAGTCTAAAATAAGACTAATGAGACATTTACTGGTGTGGTTGCCTTGCATTAATGACCCTGCAGAGGATAAGATCGCAGAAGGCTTTCAATGTAATTACCAGGCTAATGATTAGCTGTGACATCACTGGGGACTAGAACGCAGACCTTGTTTTGGATTGCTTTCAAAGTCAGGACGCTGCTGACCGTCTCACCGGCTGAGTAATCATGGGGTGCCTACACCCCACCTCCTGTATCCTCTACCTGCTGCTTCAGCTTGTGGCTTCTAGCCAATACCCCCCTCCACCATCACCATCACTGTGCTTCCTCGTCAGTCCCCCACCCACCCAGGCCTGCATTCCTGGACGTTTTAAGAAGGCCTCTGGGACCGTGAACTTCAAGCTGCAATTTGTCAGCACCAGTGGGGGCTGGGGATGGAATGCCTGGACAAGTGGGAGCTACGAGAATGTCCAGGAAGAATCTTTAATGAACAAGTGATGCATTAACTGATGAATGCTTTCAAAGCCCTCTGCCCCAGGAGACTCAAGCACAACCCAGCAGGCAGCACATAATGCTTCATCTCAGAAACTCATTGGCTGGGAGCCTATCCAGCTCGCCCATTTGAACAGATGGGGAATGCTGAGGCTCAGAGAGGAGAAGCAGCTCCCTGAACATCACCTAGCGAGCCTCATATTCTCCACGTGGATAATAGGAAAATAAAAGTAGGCAACGGCAATCTTATCCTTCTGGAATCCACAGCTCTCTAATCTGGGAATTGCATCTGCTGCCATCCAAACCCAGGCATTCTTTGTGCTGTTGACCTTTGATTAGGACTGGGACTGGGACTCAGGTCTCCCAACGCGGGATTAGGCAGATCAGCCTTGTCAGGGATGGAAGAGCTGGGAAAGATCTTCTGAGACCAGCTGTGTTGGGGCTGGAAGGCTGGCCCTTTGTTTAACAGATGCCAGGAGCCAGAGGAAGAGGAAAGTACCCTAGGCCTTCCAATCAATTTTCAATTGATGTCATTTCCTTGTAACATGGACAACAAATATATAGCTATCGGCAGCCACTGTAGCACGAGTTCAATGCCAGGCCAGGGAGGGGACCCACATGGCACAGCAGACCTCTCCTGCCTCGCCTGCTGCTCCCCTCAGCAGTGTGGTTCAGTCCATCTGCCTGTTCTGCTCCCCACTCTGTCTCTGGTTAATCCTCTCAGCCCCACACCTCTGGCCTGTATCCCAGCTCTTGTATGCACAAATAAATCTTTAGGGGTAAAAAAGGAAAACATGTTTTCCCCCCACCCCAACCACTATCTATGTGGACTTGGCACCTTCTCCCCACAACTGTACATTTGTGTGGGTTTTCTCCAGATACTCCAATTTCTTCCCACATCCCAAAGACAGGCAGTTAAGTGCATGGGTATGTCTTACTGTCCTGCCAAGGGAAAGTGGGTGCATGTGTGAGAGCCCTTGATGGAAGTGCATCCTGTCTAGAATTGCTTCCCGGATTGTACCCTGAGATTCCTGGATAGGCACTGAGTACCCTCAGCCCTAAACTGGAACAAACTGGTTGGAAAATTAATGGATGGATGGATGGATGGACGGACGGACGGACGGACGGACGGACGGACGGATGGACGGATAGATGGATGGATGGATGGATGGATGGATACAAATTATCCTCTCATACGAGAAGTGTTTGGGGTCATTGTTTAGACATTTGGTGATGTTAGCGTGACCAAAAATACAGCACAGAAACTGACCTCTTGTTTATATCAATTAGCCTATGGTCAAATCGGCTTCATGATCCATCTTTTTGCTTCAGATCACACTTTCCTAGAACCTGCTGATGATGTTAAATGAGGCTT
Organism: Galemys pyrenaicus; assembly: GCA_019455555.1. Taxonomy (NCBI): domain Eukaryota; kingdom Metazoa; phylum Chordata; class Mammalia; order Eulipotyphla; family Talpidae; genus Galemys; species Galemys pyrenaicus. The sequence continues at coordinate 7,159,666 of JAGFMF010011719.1, read as the reverse complement.
TGCTATACAAGAACGTGGTCTCCAGGCCACAGGGACACATAGATCTCTCTATGGGGCAGCATGTCCTATATTGAGAATCTGCAGGGAATCAGGTTGAGGGAAGCTCTGAGGCGGGCAATGATGGGGTGGAATCCTGGAGGAGGAGCAGATGATCCAGGGTAAGAACTGGCTGGAGTAAGTGGTTCAGAAGCAAGACTCTGAAGCATAGGGTGCTCTGGGAGCTCTCCTCTTGCATGAGTTTGGCACAAGGCCATGGACAGTGCCTTAAAGGAGCCATTTAGACATAGGCAATAAGTTTGCAATAAAACAATTCCCAGAGCACAGAGGAGCAATGGGGCATCGGACAGCAGGGAAGGGGGGAATGGAGAAGCTGGGCGCAAAGAAACTCATCCAGAGAACCCCCTGCAGCAAACGCTGAAGCAGCCCCAGATAGCTGGGTGCATAATGGTGCATAATAAATATGTTTCATATCCAAGTTCCCAGAAGCTCATATGCTTGAATCTGCCCCTCCTGTCCTAGGCATGTATCCACCGTCCATGCACATCCCTTGCACATCTGGAAGAGCAGAAGGATGGAGAGAGGAAATCAAGCTGGACAGAGTCCTTCTCCCACCAATTCACAGAGGAAGAAACTGCAGTCTGGGCTGAGATATGACTGGCCCAAGTTCCCACTCACACAGGCATCACCTTCCCAGCCCATAGCTCCTCCACTCCACATTTCAATTCCTTCCTTCCTGTGTTGCAGTTTTAGTAATTCCAAGATGACAAGTTTAACTGGTGCTTCCGTTCCAGCTAAATTAGAAAAGGAGGAGATGTCTTAAGAGGCCATTATAGTAACACAATCCACGGCTCTGTTTGGAGGCACACAAGATAATAAGATCAAGAGGAGGGTAGAACAGAAGTGGTTTCCCTGGAGACTTGAATGTCAGGACTCAACAGAGAGGCAGCTGCGAGGTCAGAGGTGGCGCCAACACAGAACAGACCCAGAACCTCACGCACCAGGCGCAGGACTGAGCCGGCCCCGTTCCCTGAGACTCAGTCAGATCCAATCTTGCCAATCAACTCGGGTGGCACCTTCTGCCTCCTCCACCCACCACCTGCCACACCCCCAACTCCCACTCATGCCTCTATACCATCTCAGCATGTCAAAGCCACACACACTGTCAACAGTCATGTCCTGATTCTCTCCCTCTCCGGGCAAGGGGCCAAGTTCTCAAAGTATCTTAGGTCTGGACATTTGACTGCCTGGCCTCAGTCATCTCATCCTTAAAATGGTCCTAGCAACTATTTTAGATGCTGGGGCTAGGGGCTATGCCAGATGAAACTGGAGGTCTCTCCCAGGAGCTGAGGTTTCTTTTCTCGATTTGACTTCCTTTGGCGTGCCTGCTCCCAATTCAACCAGCAAAAGCAAGAGCATCACAGGAAAGTCAAGTGTTCCCTTGGTTTTCAAGCAGTCTGGACACTTACAAGCTGTGGGGTCTTAGATGCATGGCTTAATCTGTCCGACTCCAAGTCTCCAACTGTGGAATAGTTGGCGCCGTCTTGACGTGTGCTCCCTGGAAGGGGAACGTAAGATGGGATCAGGGCCAGGACAAGAATGTCATCCAGGTGCCCAAGGTACGAAGTTTAAGGGAACCCTCAGGCTCAGGCTTAGACTCATGCACGTGCAAGGTCAGCCTTGGAGAATGAGCACAGCCATGGACTTGGTCTTCTGTGCACAAGACTGATCTCACCTCAGTCCCTAAGCCTCCAATGAGTGTTCTTGTGCAAGAGATTAACTGCAGGAGAGGTTGGGAAGAAATCCCAAGGATGGATGGGGCAGCTAGGCCGGGCAGAAAAAGCCAGGCAGTGGAAGTCCAGTCTGCCTGGTCCTCTGGGGAGCTTCAGAGAGTAAATGGCACCAAGTTGCTGCCCCATGGGAAACTTGGGGAGCTCCTGTAAGAAGTCACCATTGACTAAGGACAAGCTCTGTGTAGAACTGACTCACCAGGCAATTCCGAGCTTCAGAAAGGCAGAAAGTTGTGAGTGGTAAACAGGACCAGCAATGTTTACTACAAGTACCTACTCCATAGAGTAGCTGTGAGTTTTAAAGAAGGGGATGTACATATGGCACATCTTATTTCAACAGCACATCACTTCTCGACAAAGGGTAGTTAATATCGCCCTGGACGAAACGTCAAGCTCCAGGGAAGCAGATCCCATCTCCGTCTTCTCTGTTCTAGTCCCAGTACGTGGTCAGGGTTAGGCACACAGTAGGTGCTCTTTCATTTACCAAATGAAAGCACCATTTTTATTGGACTCCATTGTGAACCATTATTTGAGCCAAATCTGACTGAGCCTGCAAAGTTATGCCAGATGGATTCAATTACTCTTTCCAAATGTGATCTAGCAAGATGCATCCAGGGAGAGACTCTTACATTTTATTTTGGCTGTTTGGTCTTTTGCTTTTGAACTCCCAGCGGATGGATGCTTGACGTAACTTCTCAGCCATGCAAGCCCTGGGGGAGCGGCCTGTTCTGGCATCTTCTAGCTCTCTCTGGTTAAAGTGTCTGCAGCTCCTCGACATTCTTACATCTTCGCTCTACTCACCCCAAAGCCAGACTCCTGTACAGGTCACAGTGACCTTGGGCTCTTGATGCAGGATGTGAGCGTCCTCAGCTCCCCAGTTCTGACCTGAGTCAATATCCCACTTCCTCCTTTCATATTTTGGGATGTGAATCTTCTAAAGCTTCTAAAGAGATCCAGAATGCTAGACCAGAGAATCTGTAGTACTAAACAGCTGTCTTTGGGACACATCAGGTCCAGGGTACCACTCTCATGCTGTGCAACTTCAGGTAAATTTCTTCACCTCTCTGGGATGCAGTTTCCTTACCCAAATAATGTAGAATGATCATATTTATCTCACCAAGTTACAGTGAGGATTTGATGAAACACCTCAGGACAGAAGTGTTGGTCAGTAACTCCTATTTATAGATTTTAGTGGCCCCTCGTTCTTCTATAATGAAGTCAAGTCATTTACAATAGCCACAAGGTCATACCGGGTCTGGTTTCTACCTAAATCCCACTATATCTGAGCCCTGTCTCTCTACACACCAACCATCCCAGCCTCCTTTTTGTGGTTCACAAATTCCAAACACTTTACTGCCTCAAGGCTTCCAGGTACATTTCTTTTCTGTTACCCAACCCATATACACATGCACACTCTTACCAAATTAACCACAATTCATCTTTTGACTCTCATTCTAAAGGTCACCTCCTCCAGGCAGTCCTCCATGACCTCTACCTAAACCATTATAGACCCTCCCTCACCTGTTCTCTTTCATGAGCTTTTTATAAAACTGGCCTAGTGATCTGCTTAGGTCTGTCTGCCCCACCAGACTCTGCATTCCATGAAGGCAGCACTGTGTCTGAATGTTCATCCCTGTACCCCCAATGCCTGGCACTGAGTAAGTGGCCAATAAACACACAATGAATGGATGACTGGTCACCATGCATCTCACCTCAACTAGGTGCCCTTGTCATCTCTTTTCAGAGACTTTATCAGTGAGTTCTGGTCGTCATAATTGCAAACAGATGCACATCAGCTGATGCCACGCCCCACGTCCTCCCTTTCACCCCACCTTTAGCTGCCTGCCTGTTTGGATATTATATATTTTCAAAGCATTACCCTGTGAGATGTGCATTCATGCCACCCCCAGCAGCTCAATCTTCCCCTCTCCGACGTCCATTGGCATAATCAACAGGGGCTGCCCAGAACCTGCCAAGCTTGTATTAATGTTGGCTCAACAAGAGATTTATTCCTTCCCAGCACAGCTCAGACTAGTCGCAGCTCAGCTCGGATTCTCCCCGCCTTGGAGGCACTCACCTTGCATCTGTATGAGCACACGTTCAGCATTGAGCTAGTTCCAGTGAGCTTTATGTGGGGAGACAGGGAGAACTGTCAATTAACCCTAAAGAGTTTCAGGGCCTCTGCATCGCTGGATCGAGAAATCCATTTCCCCTCTGTTGGGGACCCAGTCACATTAAGAAGATGACCCTTATTTGGAGGCTTAAATACCAGCTCTGGGAACAGACAGCCTATGATCAGAGTGGATAATTTACCTCTCTGATCATCAATTTTCTTATTCATAAAAAGGGGTATTAGTGGGATAATGTCATAAAGTTGCACTCACATTCATTGTGTAATTGTAAAAGCAAGAACAGAACCATCTGTGCCCATGGAGGTGAGAGCAGCCTCAGACAGAGGTGTCTCCTCCCACCCCAGTCCAAGTCTCTGATCACTCCTACCTCCTAGCACACATATCTCACAGGTAGAAACACATCAGCGGCTGCCCTGCTCACCTGAGTCTTTCCTGCCACTTATCCCTGAACTCCAGCCACGCAAAACTGTTCGCTGATCCTGGATCATATCACCTTGGCACATGCTGTTCCCTCTGCCTGGATTTCCCTTCAACCTGTTCTCTTCCTAGAAGACATGGACTCATTCTTCAAAGCCTATAGCTAAAACCCCCATTGGTTTCTAGCATTCCCTACTACTCCCTTCCTTTCCAAACCAACATTATTTCCCTTGTCTCTGCAGAAAATCTCATAAAAAGGTTTATTATAGCACTTTTCACACTGCACTGCCACGACCTGTCTCTTCAAGAAACAGTAAACCCCCAAGGGTAAGGTCCCTGTTCATCATCAGTTCCCAAATGCCTAAGCCTGTGTGCCAAGCATGTGCCAGAAACGTCATCTACGTTTGAATGAATTACTCTTCGTGTCCCCAAAGCGTAACACTAAGAATTGTGCATACTAGGTACCTAATGAATGTTTGTGGAAATAATTCATTAATATCCACTTAATCTATAGCCCCAGAGCCTAGTGTTTGAATGAATGGATTATGCTCCAGATGCCTGGCACTCAACATGCTGCCGGGGCCATGATAAATACCAAGAAAAAGCTTGTGTAATGTTTAAGCCCCAAATGCCTGGCATAGTGTCTAGATAACATCTTAAATGACAAACTCTCCCCTTCCCTGCCTTCCACGGGCATAATGGAGGGGGGCTACCCAGAACCTGCCATGCTTTATATTAATGTTGACTCGGTGACATTTCTGCAAGAGGGTACCTTGCTTACCTGAGGCTGCAATGCAGTTTTGGGCCAGCAGAGGATGGAGATGGAGAAGGAGCTCGGCTCCACTAGTTTATTCAGGGACCCAGGATAATGATGGCTCTGCCAGTTTCAACAAGTAGCCCTGTAGGTTCACTCTGGGTGTTGATATCCAGCTGGCAGGCTATGGAAAGTGCAGAGGGCGGTCACAGGGAGGAAGATTTTATGAGCCAGGTCAGAGGCACCCACATCACTTCTGCCCAGGTTCGTTGGCTAGAATTAATTCAGTTCTGTGACAACTACTATCTATAAGGGAGGCTGGGGAAGGTAGCCTGTTGATCAGGAAGAAGAGGAAATGAGCTTGCTGTTTAATAGCCAACAATCTAGCCCATCATTAAAAAGTATTTGAATGAATAATGTGAGTACTAAGTTTTTCTCTCTCTGGATTTCAGCACAATGTTTTGACATGGTATATGTTCATGAGACAGTTGAAACAATTCACCTCTTTATCCTCAAAGCTTGACATAGTGTCTGGCATGGAGACGGTACTCAGGAATGGATGGAAGAAAGGAGAAATGGAGGGAAGGAAAGAGGGAAGGACGGAGGGAGAGAGAGGAGCCTCTCTATAAGCCCAGATCATAATAGAATTTTTGGCATAAATTTAGTGCTTAGGAAACTGTTACCTCAATAAACGAGGGCAATGGGCAACTCCCACCAACTCTTGCCATCCTGCCCTTTAGAGTGTGACTGCTGTGACCTATGAGATCTGTCCTTGGTCCTAAACCTTGGGTCCACATCAGCCCCTTCACTCGTTACACCCTGCAGAGTGACCTGGCCAACGTCCAGCTTCTGAGCAGGAGCGAGGTTACCCCATGTTCCCCAGGTGTTGTGTGTTCTACAGCTCCAAGCAGGAGCAGAGGAGAGAAGGGGGTGGGGAAATAGAGCAGGGTTTTCGATTCAAGGTCTGCTCCCCGCTTGAGTGATCAACATCATTTCCATACTATAATTACATTGCCCAATCCTCTCCTGATTTTACTGCTATCTTGTAAGCCGTCCCGGTTGTGAGTAATTTAAAGCTATATGAGATGTCAGACTCCGTGAAACAATCACCCCTCAAAGAAATATGGCCCTAGATCATAATTGATAAGTCCCATTAGGCAATGGGGCCTCTTATTTCCTGTTTGGTCTCTTCTGAGATGGCCTTGTTGGTTCTCCTAATATAGACTGTGTCCCAAGCATTGCTGCAGGGAAAAGATTCACCCAGTCTTGGGCGACAAGGGCTTGGGGTCCTAGGCTGAGTGACAGCAGGGGAAAAAAAAACGGGGTTGAGGAACAGTGGGGGCTCTGGCTAGACCAGATACACCATTATTGGTTTTCTTCCATGGTCTGCCTAATTTGCCTGATATAGGGAACTCCCATAAGGAGAGTTTGCCACTACTGAAATTTATATCATACTGAAATTTAGGTTACAATATCTGTTCCCATGAAGTTTAATTAGGATAAAAGGAAGAAGCGAATCATCTGGCTATGAGCTCAGGTGTGCTTCCCAAGGGATGCCCAAAATCCTGGAGGTGGTCCAGAAGGGCCATTCATCCTTTCAAAGGCAACCCTGACCACCCCCCAGTCTTGCTGTCCTCTTGCACCAGACTCTCTCCCCTAGGCCTGGTACTTCAGTTGAACTGGAATGTGTTAAAATAACTGTGCTCTTAGGATTTTGATTTTGTGCTCTTGAAAAACTTAGGATATGTTTGCTCAAACATCTTCCCCCATATTCCACTCCTTCATCCACCTTTCTTCTTTCCAGTGCTCATGGAGTTAAGGCCACTCCCACAGAGCAGAAAAACAAGCTGCAGTGAAGGGAAAAGAACACCAAACTAGAAACCAGGTCTGAGGGTCTAGGCCCTATGCTATCATCAACGTGCTGAGTTGCTTTGAGCAAGTCCCTTCTTCCTTCTGAGTCTCAATCTCCCCATCTTAAAATGAGGAGCTAGTTTAAAACTTTTTTTCAATGACTTGCCAACATTTAAGAATCAAGAGATGCCTCATAAAAAGGTTCGTTGCTCCTCTCATAAGTTCTGATTAGAAACACTATTCCTGAAATCCCAAGTGACTTCTAACAGCTGGAACGGAGAGTAAGCTGCCCTCTTTAGTATAGCTCTCCAGTTAGCCACAATCCCCACCATTCCCTATTGCCTCAAATTTGTCTTTTTTATGTTATCAACTGACGCTTGAAAACTTATGTGCTTGTGATTTCTGGATATCTATCCTCCACCCCAATTTCACCAATCTGCAAAAATTCACTCCCCAAAAGCAAACGGGTGATTACCTGATACCTATCACCTGTGACTATGTCACACTAGTGAGTGACATCAGCCTTGCATGGGGGCAGTTCAGCACCATGGTGAAACTATTAAACTCAGTAATTAGAGGGGCCTACCTGGTGGCATAAGGGTTTAAGTGGCAGTACTTACTGTAAAGCTATCCACAGCCACTGCAGCACAAGTTCAATTCCCAGTCAGGGAGCTGACCTACATGGCACAGCAGACCTCTCCTGCCTCACCCGCTGCTCCCCTCAGCAGTGGATTTCACTTGATCTGCCTGTTCTGCTCCCCACTCACCTCCCACACATGTGGCCTGTTCCCCAGTCCTTGCATGCATAAATAAATAAATTTTTAAAAGAAAGTCTCAGCACTATAAAGCTAGCTGCAGCCACTGTAGCATGAGTTTGATCCTGTTCTTTTTCCCACTCTAACTCTGGTGAATCCTCTCACATCCCCTCCCACATTTCTAGCCTGTACCCCAATTCTTGGATGCATAAATAAATCTTTAGAAACTAGATAATTAAAGTTAAGTCCTCCCAGATTCCGCCATGTCCCAAATGGGCAGACACCCATTTGTCTGAGGATATGCTGATACCCAGTGCCCTGGCACTCCATCTTGTTATTACCACCCAAGCCCCGATTCTCTCTTCTGCTTCTACTCTCTGCCTGATTGATTTGTTTGTAATTCTGTCATTCCTGTGATCAGGCCGGGAGTGTGGGAGAAGGGGGCTAGGGTGGGTGATTCTTCACTGGCAAGACATGTCAAAACTGCCTGTCTATCTTTTGGGTGCAACCGCTGTTTCCCAAACGCCATCGTCCATGTTGCTGTAAAGAATGACGGATCTGATATCATATATTACTGTTGTGCACTTGCGTTTTTGATATCTGTTTTTCCTTCCAAAATTTGCTGAGTGATTGAGAGCCCGTGGTTGCTTTTTTGAGATGCATCATAAGGCCTCCTTCATGAACAACTTGGCCAGGCAATGTGGATCATAGGAGATAAGAGAAAATTGTCAAGTCCCTCCAAGCTGTTCCTTGCTGGCGTCTCTTAACAAGTTCCCCCCACTGCGTCTCTCCAGGAGTCCATGGTTGTCGGGAAGAGATTGGTTGGTAAAGTCAGTTTAAAGCTCCTATAATTAGCTGGCATGGTACAATTTGGAGCCCATTGCAGGTCCTCTTCATGCCAAGCACTGTGCTGGGAACTGGGGTGCAGAAGGGAGAAAGCAGTCTCGACTCTCGGGGAGCTCAGATTCTAGTGGGTGAGACGACTGAAAGAAAGATATGAAACAGTTGGTAATGATAAGCATTGGGGGGGAATTCTGAGAAGAGGAGGATGAGAGCAGTGGCTATTTTAAATTAGGACTCTGCAGGAAGTGGCATTTAAGCAGAGATATGGAAGGAAGTGGCAGTACGAGGCATGTGTACACTCGCAGGAACAGCCTTCTGGGCAGAGGGAACAGCAAGTGCCAAGGTCTGGCAGCTAGAACACGCTTGGCACACTTAGAAACTAGAAAGGCCTCTGTGGCTGGAGCAGGGAGAGGAGAATGGAGGTGGCTTTTCTCATCTCCTGCTCCTCCCGCCAACCATGGTCATAAGCTCTCCCGTGAGGTTCTGTGTTCATCACAACTCTGCAGAGTAACAGACCCAGTAGGATAGGTAGATACGTACATAAATCTTGGTCTTGTTAGCAGATTTATTTCAAGGTCTTGGCTCACATGATTCTGGGGGCTGCAAGTCCAAAATCTTTGGGATCCTAGGGCTTCAGACAGACTGGAAGTGGGTAGGCAGGAGCTGATGCTGCAGGCCAGACATGGAATTTCTTCTTCCTCAAGAAAGCCTCTGCTCTGCTCTTAAGGCCTTTCAACTGATTGAAAGGGGCCCTCCCAGGATAACTACCGTTATCTGCCATTGGTTGATGGTACATGTTAACTGCATCTACAGTATACCTTCACAGAAATAGAAAAGGGCTTGATTAAAAAACTGGGTGCCAGGGGTCTCCCTGGTGGCTTAGGGGTTAAGTCTCACATGCCATCACTGCGATGACCTGAGTTCAATCCCCGGTCAGGGAGCTGACCCACAAGGTGCAACAGACCTCTCCTGTCTCTACGCTGCTCCCCTCAGCAGTGGATTTCAATAAATCCACCTGTTCTGCTCCCCGCTCTGTCTCTGGTGAATCCTCAGAATCTCACAGCCCCCACACACACGCGTGCGCACACCTCTGGCCTACACCCCAGTTTTTCAATACATAAATAAATATTTTGAGAAAAAAAATTGGGGTCCCCAGTCTTGTATGCAAGGACTCACACTACTCCCTATCACAGGCATTTTGAGCCTCACACTGTTGCCCACCCCATGCCTCTGCCATAGCGCTCCCCAAGGACACGTCTCCCACGCAGCTGCCAGCGTGGTGCTGGGCCTTGGAGGGCATGAGAGAGATGTTATTCTGTTAGATATCTAAATATTTTTAGAATGACTGGAGATTAGATAGACAATGAAAATACACAATTGCAATGCCTGTATCTGGGGTGAAGATCTTTGAATTTCAGCAAGGGTTGCTTAGCATGGGGACCCAAGCCAATGCCTTCAGAAGGAAGTACAGGCAACGGCTGCAATTTATTCTGGGTTCAGAACAGCACCGTGGATCATGCACCCCTTAGATCACACCCGGCCTCACTGGTAGCAGGGCAAACTCTCTAGTTTCTGGGGTTGGAGCACCTAGTGATTGAACATCACAATATTCTCTGTGGACAAGGAGTGTGAGATCCAGGGAGGGAAAGGGGCTCCCCAAGAACATTCAGCGGTGAGCTGACACAGAGCCAAGTTTGTAATCCAGATCTCCTGCTGGGTCCCCATGTTACCAGCCTGCAGCCGGCAGGAGGAGTGGTCTCTGGCTCCCCTGCAAGTTAGTGCTGCAGTCCTACCTCAGAAACCTTTTATGTAGCAGTGTGCTGCCTGGATCGTGGAATGGAGCAATCGGGTGTGCGCTGTGGGTTGATTGATAGCAGGACTCCACCTCTCAACACAAGTCAGTGGTAACAGAGCCCCTCTTGTAAATTATACTTCCTGAATTCTGGAACAGGCCAAAATGGACCAATCAGGTACAGGATTGGAAAATGGACCAATCAAACTGTGTGAGGGGGGCACCTTGAAAGTGAATATAAGGCAGGGTCGAAGGGAGCATTGGTAATTGGAGTTGGGATTCATATTGGGATTTGAAGCAACCTGGAGGAGCAGACGGAGAAGCAGCAGCCCAGAGGAAGAAGGGGTCCGAAGAAGCGGCAGAGGAAGAAGAAGAGCTCCTGGAGAGGAAGAGGAGAAGATGGTTCCAACCTTTGAGAATAGGAGGGAAGCCTCCGACAGCTGAGGAGGGGAGAGAGACTGAAGGACTTTGTAGGAACTGGGACTCGGTCCTGGCTGTGACACTGACTGGAAGGAGCACCAAAGGCCCTGGGCCTGGTGAACACCACCTCTGTAGGTCCATAGTGGTCATTGCTACTGGACAGTGCTGCCTAGAACTGGTGATTGGTGACTGCCAACGCTGATGCTATCCAGATGAAGCAACCAGCCTCCTATAGATACGTAAGCATTCTTGTTTCCCCTGTTGGTAAATAAACCCCATGGTTGTTGTTCCTGTAGCCTGAGGTCCCTTGCAATTGTGCGCGCGGGTGAGAACCCATAGACAGTGACCTGTATTGGGCACTGTCCTCTGATAGGCTATAGCCTCTGTTGCTATAGCCCTTGATTCTGGTTTGTGGCCTTGTGGCCTTTAGGGGCTTTTGGCGGGGGGAGGCTCTCTGGCCTTGGACCATCCTCTGCTCTCAGTCTCAGTCAGAGTTTCCTCCGTCCCCTGTTCCACCCCCAGTTCTCACCAGCTCTCTGCCCTGTCTTCAACCTCAGGGAGACAAAAGTCTTCCCAGACACAGCAGCAGCCTTGTTTCATGCACTTCGAGCACCCTCAAAGAGGGTGCTCAGGGGTTCAGAGATGGTCTGACCCTCTGTCTTCCTCTCATTGTGCTAGTCTACGTCTCATAGAGCTGAACAGCACCAGCTGAGTCAGAGCCTGGAGGACTGCATTATCCTTAAAAGAGGCACTTTTGAACATACCCCCATGCTCAGCTTCAGTCTAGTAGATCTGGAGAGAAGGAACACCAAGGGGCATCTGTGCATTGTGTCTCCCCAGTTCCCGCAGCTCCACACAGCTCCATCTCCCCAGCTCCACCTCACCCAATTATCTGCATCTGGGTACTTGTTGTGAAATTTTTTTAAGATTTTATTTATTTATGCACATAAGAGCTGAGGTACGGGTCAGAGGTGTGGGGGGTTAAAAGATCCAGTGACAGAGTGGGGAGCAGAGCAGGCAGATCTACTGAAATCCACTGCAGAGGGGAGCAGCGGGCGAGGCAGGAGAGGTCTGTCATGCCATGTGGGTCCCCTCCCTGGCCGGCAGCAGGGATCAAACTCGTGCTGCAGTGCTGCAGAAGCCCCACAGTGTGGCGCTCAACCCCTTGCACCACCAGGGAGGCCCCACTTGTTGTTAAACTAATACTACCACACCAGCTCTGGTCTTGGTAGCTCTTGCTTCAACCCACTGTGAACGTAAGGAAGGAAATCCAAACTCCACAGCATGGCATTCAAAAGGCCCCATGATGAGTCCCCAGTTCCTCCTCCAGCCTTTCCCACACCCCCAGACTCCAACACCTCATGAAAGTCAGGCCCCAGTTGATGGAGTGTGAGTGTTTCCTCTGTGGCCCGATCTTCCCACCTCCCACCTTTGCTCAAAACCCCCTCCTAAAAAAGGCTTCTCTCTGCATTCAAACATGTTTGAGAACATTCCATCCTGCAATAAGAAAAGGGAAAACTGATACAGTCATCTATTTTTGGTCATTAGGGTTGTTTCCAGGTCTTACCATTTATAAATAATGCTGCAATAGACATAGGGATATAGGAGCTCTTTTGAAATGGTGTTTTTGTGTCCTTTGGTTACATCCCTAGGAGCAGTATTACTGGGTCATATGGTAGCTCTATTTTTAGTAGACTGAGGAAATTCCATACGTCTTTCCATAGTGGTTGGATTAACCTGCAGTCCCACCAGCAGTGTAATAGAGTTCTTTTTTCTCCACATCCTCACCAACATTTGTTGTTGTTGGTTTTTTTGATATGTGTGTCTGGATCTAGAAGATGTGGTACATATACATGATGGAATACTATTCAGCAATTAAAAAAGATAAACTAGAGTCATTTGTAGAAACATGGATGGAGCTAGAAGATAGATGATGCTCAGTGAAATAAGTCAAAAGACAAAAGAAAAATATCGGATGGTTTCACTAGTAGGAGGAATATAAAGAAACAAACAAATGAAAACGGAGTTAAGGGAAAAACAACAACAATCAAAAAAACCAACAAGAACAAAAAGACAAAGACAATTCAAAATTACATTGAGTGGGTGGGTGGGGAGAGACGAGGATGAAGGCAGAAAGAGCACAAGGGACTGAGGTGATGGTGCACAGGTGAAATGGTGGTGGGAACTCCTTGGGGACTACATTTGATGTCAAATATGTATAAATAAAAATGAAATGCACTTCATTTATTTATTTTTTAAAGATTTATTTATTTATGCATACAAGAGCTGGGGTACAGGCCAGAGGTGTGGGGGGTGAGAGGATTCACCAGAGACAGAGCGGGGAGCAGAACAGGCAGATCAATGGAAGTACACTGCTGAGGGGAGCGGCGGGCACAGCAGGAGAGGTCTGCCGCGCCATGTGGGTCCCCTCCCTGGCCGGCAGCAGGGATCGAACTCGTGCTGCAGTGGCTGTGGTTTGCTCCATAGTGCATTGCTTAATCCACTGCGCCACCAGGGAGGCCCAAATGCACTTCATTTAAAGGAAGAAGTTCACCATCTTCAAATGTGACCATTGAGAAAGTGAGAAGGCAGACCACCCCACAGAGAAGGAGGGTCTTCTCAACAGTATATTCCACCCACCTCTCACCTGCAGACCACCTGAAGAACACCAACACCTTCTAACCACTAAGAAGAATGTAGACAACCCACAAGGGAAGAAAAACACTTCCCCACAGGATGAGCAAAGAGTCAATAAACATGAAAATGTGCTTAACTATATTAATCACAGAGGCGATGCAGATTAAAGCCACAATGTAAAACCACCTCATCCCCACAGGATGAAATGAAATGGAGTGAAAACGACAGAAATGCCAAGAGTTAGGAGGCTCCATCCCTCCAATGCACCTACTCTTCTGGTGCAGGTGCCAGCGAATACCTTGGAGACCTGTTTGCCACTCCACCTTGACCCAGCAAGTTCACGCCGGCATCTTACCCAACAGAAATGCACGCGTCTGTTCACCAAAAGACACATACCCAAAAGAATGTCACAGCGCCCGGTTGGCCAAAAATGGAAGCATCTCGAGTCTCCAGCAATAGCAGAATGAGCAAAAACTCAAATAACATCGTGGCATGTTCACACGCCGGGATCCTGCATAGCTTGGGGACAAATGAGATACAATTATACTCGTGGATGAATCACACAAACATGGTCTTAAGCAAGAGAAGCCAGACACACACGAGGGCATATGTCTGTAAAAGCAGGCAGAAGGAACCCACGTTGCCTGGAGTTGGGGTGGTGGGTGACGACCTGGGGTGGTTGGAAGCTCCCTGGGGAGCTGCCAGGTCTTTTTTTCTACATCAAACTCTGGTTCTATGACAGCAATTTATCTTGATGGAAATTTTATCAAGCTGTGCATTTGTTTGATATATTTAAACAAGGAGTTCAAAGACATCCCACCTGCCTTCTAAGTCCAGAGCAAATCCTGCCCCGACCAAAAAATTACACCCCCTTCCTATTTTATTTCACCCTTTTGATATCTTTCTGGGACCCCCAGGGAACATCCAGTGTGGGTCTGTTGCACCTGCCATTTTGTTGACCCCCCTAAGGTCAGGGGCTGGTAAGCTGTGTTATCTCATCACCTCTGAGTCAATGCCGAAAAAAAGCACACACTGAATTGAATAAAGGGTGCAGAGAGGGGAGCATAAACAGAAAAACCTGTGTTTCAAGTCCACCTCAGGGCCTTTGCACTTGCTATGTCCATTTCCAAGCATCTTCCTTGATGTCCAATTAGTTCAATCCTTCCTCCTTTCATCCACATCTCTGCTCAAAGTCACTCTGAAACACCCTCTGTAAATGAAGGGGGGGGGAGGATTATGGGGGGTTATTGACAGCCTTAACCACAAGTCTTCAAGTGCACAGTTCTGGCCAGCTCCTCTATTGCTCCTCCAAGTCACTGCCCACCCATCAGCCATATGAAGGATCTTCCTAGAGTCCAAATATGATCATGTTGCCCCTGTGCTTAAGAGGCTTCAATGACTCCCCAGTGACTCCAGGGTTCATAAAGTCAGTCAACAAATACTCACTGGATCCTACTGTGTGACAAACAATGTGCTAGGAGGAAGTGAAAAAATAAAAACATTCTGGTGAGAAATTCACAAAGACATATTCCCTGTCCTCGGGGAACTTTTTGTCTAGTGGGAGCCAAGCACAAGCTCCTTGACTCAGCTCCTCATGTTCCCCACTGAGCCCCACCTCACTCATTACCTCCACCTACCCGTTCTACACCCCTTGCAAATGCACACCACGCCCGAACACCCTCTGGGTCTGTTCATGTGTTGTTTACGCAGACACAGCACGTCACTCCCCACGCTGTCTCCTGTTCATCACTTAACCAATATCTAAGTCTCATTCAAGTTTCACTTTCTCTTAGAAGCTCTCCTGACCTTGGCTGGGTCAGGTGCCCATCTGGGTTCCCCCAAGTCCCTGTTTCCTCTGCGCATCACTGATCACACTGGTCCATAATTGTCTTTTCTCCAAATAGCCTGTAGGTCCCTTACTCAGACAGGGCTGGTTTATTCACTTCATATGGCGAAGGCTTTGCAGTGTGGCTTGAAGAGTGGACTTAAAGAAAAATTTACAAGAAATGAAGGAAGGGAGGGAGGGAGGGAAGTGGGAGGACCACACGCACCCCAAATCTTTTGACATTCCAATCTGCCATAGTCCCTGCATCTTGACCATTAGAAAAAAGAAATTAATGAAGTTTCTACTGACATTCTTAAATCTAAAAAATGACAAGTTACCAGCAAGGTTTTTTTATTCCTCAATGTCTCTCCATTTTTTATGTTTCCTCTTCCAATGCTTTATTTATCTCTGTCTGTTTCATGATGATACAACTCACATCCTCCTTTTATCTTGCCCTAAACTTCTGAATTTTTAATCGAGCAATGTAAACTTAATTTTTTTTTGTCTACCAGATATAAAAGGTCTTCGGCCCTGACAGGAAAATGAGTGATGAATTATGCAGGCAGCAAGCGCCCATCTGACTTCTGTGATGTGTTGGATTATAATTGCACAAACTATTGCATCCCGAGATCCAGGAAATGTGGTTTTACACATTCTCAGATATCTTTACAAAGGGGTGAGCAGCAGACTTCACAAGGAGCGAGGAACAGGAAAACTGGACGGCTTTTCCAGAAACAGCCCGGGTCGGGTGCCCATCTCCTGGCCCTGCAGCCTACAGACTGGGCTCCCTCACCCGCACTTGGCAGGAGGCTCTGGTGTCAGCTCAAGCCGAGAAATAAGGTCTGGTGCCTTCCCAGAATGATGGCCATTTATCAGGCGTGACACCCGGTGACTCAGGGGACTGGAAATGGGATGTGGCATCTCCTATCTGAGATGGAAAGAGTTGGAGTCCATCTGCAGCACAGGCACCCCAAGTCATGTGGATGGAGCCCGATTCTTCAGCGCATCATTCCGCTAATGTCTATAAAATGCCTATTTCTTTGGCAAATGACTTATGCAGGCAGATAGCCCAATGATGGAGACAGACGACACCCAGCGTTTCACTTCCATGGGGCATATGTTTGTGTGTTAGAGACAGAGTGTAGGACAAACTGGGGGTAATCCCCATGGTCTGGAGAATTCTGAAGGGAACAAAATAGAGTGATGATGGGGGATGGGCTGGGTGTCACCTGTTTGGGCAGAGGAGGCAGGCAGGCTTATCTGCACAGGTAAGACAGGAGGCTTACCTGCACAGGTAACACAGGAGGCTTACCTGCACAAGTAACACAGGAGGCTTACCTGCATAGGTAACACAGGAGGCTTACCTGCACAGGTAACACAGGAGGTGTTACCTGCACAGGTAAGACAGGAGGCTTACCTGCACAGGTTAGACAGGAGGCTTACCTGCACAGGTTAGACAGGAGGCTTACCTGCACAGGTTAGACAGGAGGCTTACCTGCACAGGTTAGACAGGAGGCTTACCTGTCTAAGCTGCGTGAAATTCCAAGCAGAAGAAACTCCTAGTACAAAGGCCCTGAGATGGGATTGAAATTGGAGCATTTTCAGGACAGATAAATGAGCCATGTGACTAGACCTCAATGGAGAATGGCCATTTCTTCTCAACCTAACAGTGAAGTCCAGCCCGTGGGCATCATATCTTTTCCTCATTATGTGGAAAAGAATTTTTATGTGGTTACATGGGAGCCACTGAATGTTAGAGCCTGTGGGACTTTAGAGGAGAATCACTTAAGCAGTGAACTGACCACAGACAGTTTTCACCAGACTGTCAAAAGTTTGGAGACACCAACTTGTGAAAGCATTGGAATCAGCGATGTCTGAGAGCACAGAGTTGTGTGGTTTCTAAACCACTTTGTGCCTATGATCATAGTAAACCCTAGTCCCTGCCCTAAGACAGGCCTCTTTGCTCACATTACCTGTAAGAAAGCCAAGCGTCAGTTAGCTATGTGACACACCTGCCTCCACATGACTAGTAAGAGGTGATGCTGTGATGCATTTATCAGGATCCAAGTGTCCGAGTGTCTTATGTTTCCTTCTGTTTCAAGATCCCCAAATCCAAGACCTCCCTAGTGGCGCAGCAGGTTGAGCGCTGCACTGTGAAGCATCCGCAGCCACTGCAGCACGAGTTCGACCCCCAGCCAGGGAGCTGACCCACATGGTGCAGCAGACCTCTCCTGCCATGCTCGCTGCTCCCTTCAGCAGTGTGTTTCAGTCCATCTGCCTGTTCTGCTCCACACTCTGTCTCTGCTGAATCCTCTCACCTCCCATGACTCTGATTTGTACTCCAACTCTCGTGTGTATAAATAAATAAATCTTTAAAAAAAAATCCCCAAATCTCTGAGCCTTGATCTATAATGGGAAATTTTCCACATCAGAGATAAGAACGGTAGTATTTTAGTCCTTCTTGAGCTGTGTGATCTTGTCTTTCTCTGAAGCTCTTTCATCATCTGTATTGATAATGGCTGCCTATAATATTGAAGGCATTAATCCATTAATAGGTATTAATCTTAGTGTACTAATCCCTCAGTACAATATCTGAGACCATAGCCACAAAAAAGCATTAGCATTTCATGGCCAACAGCAAAGTTAGATCAATTTGAGTGTAAGTCCCAACTGCCCGTTACCTGCTGGATGACTTAAGCAAATACTTGGCACCTCATCCCTTCATATATAAAAAATTCAAGTACTACAGGTAGAGTTATGCATATATTTAAATAGCAAAGATAAAGTTATTGTAAGATTCATTACCTGGTATGTAATAAAAGTTTAAAAAGTAGTATCATCTCCACCACCATCATCACCACTGTCTGTCACTTTCACCATCAGCTCTCAAAGCCTTAAGTGCTGTCTGAGCAATAAACACAGTCCAGATGCAAATACATATTTATTTACTTATTCATTTATTTACTGAATTTCCTTGCTCACTGTCAACGACTCTCTTACATTTGGTACAGCACCTGCGAGACACTTGACCATGAGCCCTTATAGCCACTTATTCCTTTATTTAACAATTTTTCTTAAGAATTTTCCACATGCCAAGAGGCCAGAGGATGCACAAGGGACTGAGGTGATGGTGCACGGGTGGAATGGTGGTGGGTACCCCCTGGAGACTACAAATGATGTCAAATATAATTAATTTAATAAAAAGAGGAGATTAAAATTTAAAAAAAAAAAATTTTCCACATGCCAAGAACTGAGGCAGGCAATGGGGACCCCGCTGTAGCTAAACATGGGCACAGCCCTTGCCCTCATGAAGTGTGTAGGCTGGAGGGAGAACCCAAGAGTAAACAATTAAACCAACAAATCAATACCCTAATTACAGGTTTCTGTGTTATTTAATTACAGAGGGTGATTAATGGCTGGACTGAGAGGAACTTTTCAGAATGTGCCGTGCCTCAGAGGTGACGGGCACACCGAGTTCTTAAATCAACAAAGCATTGGCAGGTAGTTAAACAGCCTCTCCTGGGGGTGAGGACAAGGTCTGTATTAGAAACCAGTGAATCTGGGTTTGGCTTTGGTGCCTCAGATCCCACATCCACAAAACACAGATTAGAAGAACCCCATTTGCCTTGCTCAGGCGCTGACGGGGGAAGAACAGACGGAAAGAAGAGAGTTCATCCTTGTTAGTGTGTGCTGCGTCATTTAATGTTATTAACCCCGTTTAGGTAGAAAGACACTGAAGTGCCATGCAAGGAAACTGCTAGGATCACGTAGTGGGGTCAGCCATAGGGGGGGTGCACACCCAGGTCTGTTGACTTAAGGGTCCAGATTGTGGCCACTGCATCCTTCAGTCTTCCTTTCCTAAAGGTCTTGGGTATTTAGGGCCAGGGTGGCTTAAAAAAAAGGAAGCTTGCATGAAAAAAAAAAAAAATACAAGTGTTCTCTTCTCCTGATCTGGAGAGCATCTTGCAGACCTGGAATGGATGATCCGATCCTCCAAGGAAATCTTAGAACTAAAGTCAGTCCTCTCCAAATACACAGATTGGGCATGCAGAAAGCTCTTCAGAGTGTTTCCGGGGCACTGGTGACTGTAGAGCTTGTGACAGGCTGCCATCAACACTCCCCCACAAACACAGACACACCAGTTGAGGACACCACCAACCCCCTCCTGCTGAAGAGAAGGCGGCCCTTGGACACCAAGGAGCACAGAGGGATGGAGCATGGAGTCTAGACTCAGGGTTGGGCTTCCATCACCACTTTCAGCCTTGGTTTCTGCATCTGTACACGGACCCATTTGGAAACACCTGCCTTATAGGGCAACTATAAAGATTCAAGGAGAGAATACAAGGCAGGTTTTTGGCACATTTTCGCATTTGGTAGTGATTATTGTCAACACTTCATTCAGAAGAAATGCACCCAAGAAGATGTCATATCTCACTTTTGAGAAAGAAATTTTGTCTTCAGTTCTCTCTCTCTTAAGAATATTCAGGGGACAGAGGTGACGGTGCACTGATGGGATGGTGATGGGAACTCCATGGGGACCATGATTGGTGTCAAATATGTATAAAGAAATTAATAAAGTTTTTAAAAATATTCCACTAAGAAGTCAGAAGGCAAGAGAAAAATATCAGATGGTTTCACTTTTAGGAGGACTATAAAGGAACAAAAAAAAGAGCTCAAGAAAAGAACAATAACAATCAAAAACACAAAGAGACAAACCAAAGGCACTTTGTGTAGGGGGACTGGGATTCAGGCAGAAAGAGCACAAGGGACTGAGGTGACGGTGCACTGGTGACATGGTGGTGGGAAATCCATGGGGACCACAATGGATGTCAAATAGATATAAATTAATTAATTTTAAAAAAGAATATTCCACTAAGTAGGACTTTTTCTAGCAATCTCTGAGAGCAAAATCATTTGCATGAGATCTTTTAGAGTTATATTTCCTCCCAACTCAGTTTAACTTTTTCTCATACCAATTTGTTTTTATCTTTCCTGGTTCCTTTTTGATGTATTTACTTGTCTATTCTCAGCTTCTAGCATCTTACCTGAAGAAAAATAATAGAACAAAGGGATGAAAGTGAAGTTGGGAATAGTCCCCAATGGAAACAAGGGTATAGTCTGTATGAGATCGGGTCTATCTGAAAAGTCACCAGCAGAAGCCTTCCAGGATTTCTCTCTTCTTTTCAAGGATTATGAAAGGAACGTGGGGAAGACCTGGTTTGAACTTATGCTATCACCTTCTATTCAGAGATCTTCTCTGAGTCTCAGTTTATTCATCAAGAAATTTGGACCTCTCCGTTACTCTCTCCTTGACCAAATTTAGTCAGACTCCTCCGAGTTCTCCTCTCAACTAGGCCTTATCTTTAGGTTTCTCTCTTTGGCTAACCAGAATCAGATATGGCAGAAAACACTGATAAACCAGGTTAGTAAGAATCCCAGAACCTTTGATAGTCAATAAAGTTCCTTTTAGTAATTATACATCTACTGAGTCCCTCCCTTTGTCCATTGAATAAAACTCCCCCATGCTTTCAGATGGAGATAAAATCAGAATAAAACCAATCTTGGTCACAAAGAAAGCTATGTCAAGCTTTGGAGTAACCTCTAGCAATGCTCTATTACCCCTATCCACTACCAGCCCCTTAATGGGGTTCTGATAAGCTGTAATTGGGGTCAATGATCATCGACTATGTCCACAGATATACAGTTTGTGATCACAGGAATTTTATGGCCTCTCCCAAGGCTGAATCATAGGCAATTTGGAAATCCACAGGACTTTCCAGTTTAAAGAACAATGTATTTTTTTATTAATATAATTTTTTTAAATTTACATATACTTGCCATCAATTGTAATCCCCATGGATTCCCCATCACCATCTCACCAGTGCACCATCACCTCAGTCCCTCGTGCTCCCATCTTCCCTCAACCCTCTCTCTTCCCTCCCCACCAAGTGTCTCCAGTCTGTCCTTGTCTCCTCATTTTTGGTTTTTGTGTCTTTACTGCTGTTATTGTTATTATTATTGTTCTTATTCCTTTCCTTCATCCTTATTTGGTTCCCTTATGTTCCTCCTAAGGGAGGAATCATCTGGTATTTTTCTTTTGCCTTCTGACTTACTTCGCTGAGCATAATCCCCTCCAGATCCATCCATGTTCCTATGAATGCATCTAGTTTTTCATTTTTGATTGCTGAGTAGTAGTCCATCATGTATATGTACCACAGCTTCCCGATAAGTCCCAAGGTCCAACTCTTAAAGTTGAGCCCAGATATAGGGCCCATCTTCCTTGTTTCTCTCTCCATTCACCATTACTGTGACTTGGACCAAGTCCCAGGGACTTGGTGCCCCCACCTATAAACTGCATATACCTTAACATGCAACTTTCCACCTCAGATCTGCTTGCTGGAACTCAACCTGAGCAACCTCTCTGAACTTCTGTTCACTCATCTAAACATGGAAGCACTGAGAGCATCTCCTGATTATAATTGGCCCTTTAAGCAATGTATCTAGAATGTCACCATTCTCTTTTTTTGGAACTCAACCTGAGCAACCTCTCTGAACTTCTGTTCACTCATCTAAACATGGAAGCACTGAGAGCATCTCCTGATTATAATTGGCCCTTTAAGCAATGTATCTAGAATGTCACCATTCTCTTTTTTTAATTTTATGTATATTTTACACTATTTTTCATTTTTGTACAATGTATATTTCTCATCCCCATGAAATTCCCATCACCAATTTACCCATGCACCATCGCACCATAACCATAGTCCCTTGTGCTCTTTCCACCCATTTTGATCTTTCTCCTTCCTCTACCCTCAGGAATGTCTCAGATTTATAGTTGTCTGTTGATTTTGATTTTTTATTTATTGCAATTGATTTCTTCTTTTGTCCCTCTTTGTTTCCTCTATCTATATTCCTCCTATAAGTAACACCATATGATATTTTTCCTTTGCTTTCTGGCTTATTTCACTCAGCATAATCCCTTCCCACTCCATCCATGTGACTTGCATGAGTTTATCTTTTTGATTGCTGTGTAATATTCTAAGGTGTATATATACCATATCTTCTTGCTCCAGTCATCTATTTTTGGGCATTTGGATTGTTTCCATAGCTTGCCTAATGGCACCATTCTTAAATGTCCCTTCCACAATGGGGTTAATTCTCTTGGGTTGAATGACATTGACATGGACATTTCCATTTAACCTATAAATGCAATGCTCCAACTACATGCCAAGCTCTCAAGAGAAAAGTCTAGCACCTGCTGCAGGAAGATTGCCTTGATTCATTGCGATGCTATCCTTGAATATGACGAGCATTTGTGGCATACCTGCTGCAGGTCCTGCACTGTGGTAGAACTTGGACATATGAAGAGGAAGAAAGAGCTCCTTCTGGAGCATCTCATGGTCCAGTAGAGGAGTCAGACCAGCTAATGGAATCCATGGCACAGCAATGCCAGTTCGATCCCCGGCCAGGGAGGAGACCCACATGGCGCAGCAGACCGCTCCTGCCTCACCCAGTGCTCCCCTCAGCAGTGGATTTCACTTGATCTGCCTGTTCTGCTCCCCATTCTGTCTCTGGTGAATCATCTCACCTCCCGCCACTCTGGCCTGTACCCCAGTTCTTGTATGTATAAATAAATAAATCTTTTTTTAAAAAAAGATATATTTTGACAAAATTAAAATGTTCATATTTACTTCTTTTAAAATGGAGCAATTGGTGACCTGGGTCTGATAAGAAATCAATGAAATACCAGATGGTTCCTCCCTTAGGAGGAACATAAGGGAACCAAATGAGGATCAAGGGAAAGGAATAAGAACAATATTAATAATAACAATAACAGCAATAAAGACACAAACCAAAAATGAGGAGTCAAGGACAGACTGGGGACACCTGGTGGGGAGGGGCGGGGGAGGGTTGAGGGCAGATGGGAGCACGAGGGACTGAGGTGATGGTGCACTGGTGAGATGGTGATGGGGAATCCATGGGGATTACAATGAATGGCAAGTGTATGTAAATTTTAAAATATTTTAATGAAAAAAAATTTAAAAAAAAAGAAATCAATGAGCATGTTAGCATGGGAGCCCTGGCTCTGACATGAGGACTGTGACCGTGAGAACCACAGTGTGAACAGCAGTGGAGAGGAGGGGAACCAACTTGGTGTTCAGTGGTGTCCACCCTGATTTCATGGATCTTCCCTAAGGGAAGGAGACCCCATGGTTGGACCTTAGAGGAAGGGTCTTCTGGCCAGTTGCTAACTGTGGGAAAACAGGAAACTCCTCACCTTCAGGGTATTATGGGGCCAACAGTTGTCTCCTTGGGCAAGCTATAAAAGGCAGCTTTAGGCATCAGGCTAGCAGCTCTGGGAGGACAGAACCACGTGGCACTTCTTTTGGTCCTTGGCATCTTCACATCGAGTCAGAACTCCATAGATATTTGTACCTTGCCCTAAAGTTGTGACGTTGGAATGTAGCTAATGAGAGATTTGAACCCAGGAAGATTTTACCAGAGCACCTGGGTTTTTGACCTGATACAATCTTTCTTGTCCCACATGTTTTGTTTTGTTTTTTTTAAGATTTATCTATGCACACAAGAGCTGGGGTACAGGCCAGAGGGGGAGAGTGTAAGAGGATTCACCAGAGACAGAGTGAGGAGCGGAGCAGGCAGATCGACCAGAATACTCTGCTGAGGGGAGCAGCGGGCCAAGCAGGAGAGGTCTGCTGCGCCATGTGGGTCCCCTCCCTGGCTGGAGATCAAACTGGCGCTGCTGTGCCGTGGATGCTTCACAGTGCAGCGCTCAACCCGCTGCGCCACCAGGGAGGCCCCTGTCAAAATATATCTTATAAGGGGCTACTGAAGAGAAAATCCAAGTCCTTGGTGCTGGTGGCTCTTACTAGGGGGCTTGAAGGCACTCTGTACCTGGAGGACAGTTAACCAGGCTGCTGCCAAATGAGTCCCATTCCATTCACAAGCACTGGATTTTAAATCAAGTGTGACTAATTCCAGCCCCATCAACATGCTGGGCAGGGGAACTGCAGAAATACCAGCTCCATTATACTTAGTGTGTATTCATGGGAGCATAAAACTGGAGCCCGATTCAACACTTCCCTTCTGGTTTTATAGCTCACAGCAGTGAGACCGTCTGCCTGTATTGTCCTTCTGCCTCCTACACAGACAATCTGATATCCCTGAGGAGTCTCCTCCAGGTATGGCGACCCTCTTTGGAGATCACAGAGATCTCTAGAACTGTAGAATGTTGGAGCAAGAAGTAACCAGAGAAGCATCTTGAACAACCTACATTTGCTAGATGGGAAGATTGAGGCCCAGAGAAGAGAAGGAAGATCCCCAAGGTCACACAGCAAACTCAAAAGCAGAGTCCAAGCTTCCTGACCTCCAGTCCAGAGCCCTACCCACCACACCCCATCATCCCATATTGATGTTTAATTCTAATAGAGTTCCTAAAAATCAATTTAAATAGGTGGACTAGCTCCCTGGCTGGTTTTAAAAAAAATCAATTTAAATAAAGATTCACCCTTTATCCAAAGGAGAGAAGAGCGTGCCTTCAATAATCCCATTATGGAATGTATCGAGTGGTGAATATATAAATTATCTGTGGCCAAGCTACACAAAGGAATATGGCTCAGCCACAAAACGGAGAGAAGTCCTGACATGCGCCACAAGGTGGGTGAACCTTGACAAGAAGCCAGGCACATGTGATCACATAGCACATGATTCCACTGATATGAATATTCAGAACTAGGAGCTTCACAGAGGCAGAAAGCAGACTGGTAGTTGTCAGAGGCTGGGGAGTGGATCCTTATTTGCTACTGGGGTGATGAAAAAGCATTCGTTCTACACAGAAGTGGCAGTTGCACCAGTGTAAATGTATTAAATTCCACTGAATTCGGCACTTTAAATTGGCTACTTACAAATTATGGGAAATTTACTTTAATAAACAAAAATGCACACATAACCCTAAAGACACAAAAACCAAAAATGAAAAGACAAGGACAAATTGGGGACACTTGGTGGGGAGGGGAGAGGAGGAGGGTTGAGGGCAGATGGGAGCACGGGGGACTGAGGTGATGGTGCACTGGTGAGATGGTGATGGGGAATCCATGGGGATTACAACTGATGTCAAATATATGTAAATAAAAAAAGTTAATTAAAAAAATACACACACTACTGCACACCTCCCCCAAAAGCCACATTTAATTGATGTTATCTTAAAGAATTTCTTATATAACTCTGTGGCATAAATGTCATGATCCTATTTAACAGGTGAGTAAAGTGAGTCAAGGATTTTAGCAACAAGCCCAGGAAGGTTCAACCACCAAGTGGCAGAGCCAGGATTTGAACTTCTGTCTGATTTCCGAGCATTCTTACCTTCCCTCCACCACCACAGTGCCTGCCTTAGGAAAGGCACAGACAGGACGATGAAGACATGACTGTGATCTTTCTCTAACAGAGTCTCACTCATGTCTCTGGGCACAGATAATCAGCTCCTCCTTGAAAGTCAGTGGCATCCGAGAGGACAGAAAATAGAAGTAACCCTAAAAATAAAGGAAGAAAGTAGAATTTTGATAGTTAAAAGAGTGGGGACAGAGCCCTTGTCGATGGGGTTAGTACTTCCCAAAGAGTGAGTTCCCTGTTGATTTGGTAAAGTGGATGTGTTCGGAAATCTTTGGTTGAAATATAATTCAACAAATTTTAACACTGCAGACCTTCTCAGTGCTTTTAATTTCCCAGTGTGATTTTTGTGATTCTTTGTATGCAACATAATGTGTATGTGGCTTTTCCCAACTGATTTGACCCCTCTCTTCGTCTTCACTGACTAGGAATCCCTGGGACTCACATTAAATATCTCCTATTTGGGGGGGCCCAGATTAATGGTTGCTGTATGCAGCTCCAATGTGAAGGAAATAAGAAATTGGCAGTGGTGGGGACAATCAGGTGTACCTAGAACCTAGCTGGTCCCTCTGAGTGGTGGTGGCATATCCCTTTTCCTGCCAGTTTTGCATGTTAAGCTACTCTGGCTCTCTATTCAGAGAAAGAAGAGAGAATGAGTATGTGAGATGCAGAGATGGAGGGAGAGAGGGAGAGAAAGATAGAGGCAGCGAGAAAAGAAGAGAGGGATGGAAGGAGGGAGGAGTGGATGAGAGAAGGGGCTAGAGGAGAGGGGAAGGAAAGTGATGGAGACCAACAAGATAAGCAGGAAAAATGAGAGAGAGGAGCCCAAGTGTGTCAAGTTCACTGGGCCTCTTTAGACCCAGCATTGTCAAGTGCAAGAGAAGAGCCTGAGGCTCTGGCTGCTCTGCAGAAGCAGGCAGCTGATAAATTAATGAGGTATTACCCTAGATGAAGGGAACAATTAGGACATTTAACACCGGAGATAAAGCAAATACTTTTTCCATCAAAAAATATATTAAAGCTAATTCAATTGGAAAAGAGACAATGGGGAGAGGACCTTGGAAGCCCAGGGAGGGGGTGAAGGGCTCGCTGATGAGTGCGGAGAAGAGAGATGTAGCCCAACTCAAATATGTATGCAAAGAGCAGGGGAGGGAGTTTCAGGGGTTCCCCTCCCACTGGGCTTGAATAAACAAGTCCATGTCAGCTTTCCCTTCCAGTGGACCTGAGGGTGAGAGTGAGAGGGTGATGGAGAAACCGCACTCCCCCAACTGGCAGACCTGAAATGAGTGATCGATAGGGCAATATTGCCAAGCTAATTAAATCAGAGCTCCATGGGGCTGATTTCTTTATAGCCTAGGACCGGGGGGACACGCAGATGTGCCAGCAGGATGGTGCTGGAAGGCCCCGGACAATCACCTGACCCCAACTTGAGACTTGAGGTTCTTCCACTGTACCCACCACCCCTTCCCATGCCTTCCCATACCACCCAAGGCAGTAGCACATCCTGCTCTTTGGAAACATTGAGAAAAATCAATACCACACAACTTGACAGTAGATGCAGAATTTGAGTGCAGTGACTTATTTTTTAATTTCCTTTCATTGGTCAGATGACACCCTGTGTTGGGTGCATTGCTCACCACCATCTTACAATGAAAACGATGACCAGAGAGGTGAAGGGATTTGCTCAAGGTCACACAGCTTATGAGCTAAGACTTAGGATGCAAACCCAGGTTTCCTGGAATGCCAGGGAGGTGGTGTTGGCTGCTAAATCTGAGCCTATCTAGACAAATCTGGCAGCTTTTAACCCCCCAGGGCCATAGTTATTTCATTCTTTCTACATATATTTATAGATATGAACTTGGCCATGGGGACAAAATGAGGGAAAGGCAGACATATTCCTGCCTCAGACCAGAGGAGAAAGATAATGAAGTGACCAGCAAATGGACAGTGCATGGCACAGAGGGGGAGATGGAGAACAAAGGGGAGCAGAAGGAAGCCTGGGGTGAAGTGATGGGGGCAGGGCATGGTGGGAGGTGAGTGCTGGGCAAAGTGATGACTCTGGAGTGCAGGGTGAGTCTTTGAAAGTACCAGTCCCTAAGTGTCATAAGAAGTACTTGGAGGGGCCTCCCTGGTGGTACAAGGGGTTGAGTCCCAGCAGTATACAGCTATCGGCAGTCACTGCAGCACAAGTTCGATCCTTGGCTGGGAGCTGACCCACATGGCACCGCAGACCTCTCCTGCCTCGCCTGCTGCTCCCCTCAGCAGTGTATTTCAGCTGATCCACCTGTTCTGCTCCCCACTCTGTCTCTGGTGAATCCTCTCACCACCCTGTGCCTCTGGCCTGTACCACAGCTCTCACATGCAGAAATAAATCTTAAAAAAAAAAAAAGAAGAAGTACTTGGAGGTCTCCAAGCTGGGTGGTGGTATAACCCAGTTTGTAGTTTTCATGTTTACTGACCCACTTTATGGAGTAGAAAACAGACCCGGACCTGGCCAGTGCTTTTTTCAGGATAATAATATAAGTTCGTGGTGGCGCCAGCACCTATCGCTTCTGGGGAGGCCAAAGGGCCTCTCCTGCCTTATGGTGAGACACCCCAGGAATGTCAGCCATATCTTTTTGTTCTGTCAGCATATCCCCACTACTTTCTGGATCTGGTCCCCGCCAGGCACCCCCTGAATGTTTATGGAGTGGATGAATATTAAAAAGGAGGGCAGAGGGTGAATTAACACCTGTTGAGCATTCTTTAGATACAAACAAGATCATTGCAATGGGACTGCAAATGATGAAAGATCCTCTTCCTTGATAGAGTCATTAGCTTTTTCTCCCACCACCATCTCAGAGCTTCCACTTTAGCAAGGCCTATCTCTTCCCTGACTCTCTGGCATGTTTCTCTGCCATGACTCTGCTTTTATAATTGCTCTTTCCCCAAATGATTTACCATCCCTCTGAATCAGAAGTGGTCAGACAGGAGGATGGGATCCCAGGATAGGCCAGAACAGCCACCAATCTGCCTAGGCTCTGAGACCAGAGAGCCACCAAAAAGCCCCAAAAGCTCAAAAGGTCAAAAATCTGAAACCGAGGGCTACAGCAATACAACACCTGTACAATAGGGGCATATGGGCTATAGCCAAAGGACAGTGCCTGATAAGAGGACAGGGCACTGCTGTGATTCTCACCCATGCACACAGTTGCAAGAGACCTCAGGCTCCAGGAACAACCACCGTGAGGTTGATTTTACAAACAGGGGGGAGAGGAGCTCACTGCAAGCACAAGTGCCTGGCTATCTCAGCCAGATAGTGTCCACCAGGAGTACAAGCAGAGCACCAATCACCAGGATTGCCAGATAGCACTGGCTAGTAGTGATAGTCACTACCAGTTCCCCTGAGGTGGTATCAGAGATTCCAAGCATTAATAGCTCTCTGTGAGTTTTTGGACTATACCAACAATAAATAGATCTTGGAGACATCAGGCCAGAGGCCCAATCTCTGACAGAGCTCTTTGGCTTTCCTTCCCTCCATGGAGGTCAGCTGCTGGATGCCTCTTTTCTTTCTTCAGAGGCCAGTAACAGTCATTCCCTTCTTCCTTCTTCCTTTGGAGGCTGGAACCTTCTTCTTTCTTTCTTCAGAGGCTGGAACAGTCTGTCCTCAGCTCCCACTGACCCTGGCTTATATCCTCTTTCAGGGCACCCCACCCACAAATGTGATTGAACCATTTTCCAATTCTGTGGCTGATTGGACCATTTAGCACCAACCAGCTAGTAGCTCAGAGTTGATCGGTCCACTCCACAATCCAGGAAGTAAAAGGGCGGTTGTTGGGCTCTGAAGGGCAACTGCCACAACTGACGTGTGGGGGAGCAGCAGGGTGGGAGGACACCACTGCTCCTGACAGCTCCCACTGTTGGGGTGGCGTGGGGGGTAACACCACCAATGAAGGCAACTCCTGCTGTGGAGTCATGGGTGTTCTGGTAACACCTCCATTTTTCAGCTGCCCAAATTAGTTCAGTCCTCCCAAATCCAAGTCCTCTGTGATTCTCTCTCTTCACTGTTCTTCTGGACTCTCTCTGCACACACTCTTTTTTTTTACTATATATTTTGTATTTAAGTATATTTGATATAATTTGTATTCCCCGGAGAGTTCCCACCACCATTCCACCCATGCGCCATCACCTCAGTCTCTTGTGCTCTTTCTGCCCTCATCCCATTCTTTGCCCTCCCTTCTTTCCCCTCCCCCCGACCCCATGGTCCCTTTGGTTTATCTTCGACCTTTTGGTCTTGTTGAGTTTTTTTTTCTTTGATTAATTGGTTGTAATTGCCCATTTCCTTGAGTTCATTCTTTTTCTTTTTGTTGTTGTTGTTGTTGTAGCTGTTGCTCTTTCACATTCCTCCTAGTAATGAAGCCATCCGATATTTTTCTCTTGCCTTCTGACTTGTTTCACTGAGTATAATTCCTTCTAGCTCCATCCATGTTTCTATAAACGGCCCTAGTTTTTCATTTTTGACTGCTGAATAGTATTCCATTGTGCACACACTCTTTATCCATGTCTGATCCCTCTCAATGATGTGTAGGGAACTCAAGAGCCCAAGCCAAGCTTCCCATTGTCCTTGCTGCACTGGACCCAGGAGAGTGGGTGAGCCACTTCTTGCTCAGGTGGCTTGGGAGAACCTTAGAAAATCACTCCCATTCTTTGAGATTCTGTTTCTATTCCAGAAAGATAACAAGATCAAATTTTATTGAAGATGGCAAATCTATGGTACCCATACCACCATATCCCCTACCAGAGTCAAAACAGATGGTTTAACTTCCCGTGGTGATCAGATAAACACTTAGAATGTCTCTCAATGCAGCATTCCAAGCAGCCATTACTAAAAAATACAAAATCAGTGAGCAAGATGAAAACAGGAGCTTACTTCCCACTTCTTAATTCAACAATTCTAAGTAGTTCTGTATCTGATAATGGTGGTCCACTTTAGGTCTGATGCAAAGAATGTGAGGTGAATAGACTGAAAACTACCTGACAGCTTATGCAGTCTTGCAGTAACCCCAACTTCCAGAAGCTTCAGTTTCCTTTCTGTTAGATGGGGTGTAAGATGAAAAAGAGGGAATCACTGCTTTTTGCCTATTGTGATAAGGGAAACCAGATGACCAGGCTTACAATAATTGGGTATAAATATAAAGTTACTAGGCCCTAAGTGAGGAGGACTAAGAATTTCTCCTGGCAGTACAGAAAACTGACTGACTGACTTGGATTATTTTTACAACCTGTCCAAGGCCGTGTTTGGCCTTTCCCTCTAACACTGCCATACTTGCATGCATTGTCATTTCAGTGAGTGTGTTCTTTCCAAATTCACTGTTACAACAGTGTAAGCTCCTAGGAATTCTCAAATAAGTGAGGGTTGACTCAATGAGCTTGGCACATGTAAAATGAATAGAGGAATTCCACCCTTAGTATCTCCAAGGCCACCAGATCATAAGCTCCTTGAAGGCAGGGGACCTGTCTCATCCACACTGGGTTGGGAGCTTCATGGTCTATCAATCAAGATTTGCTGAAAAATGGAGAGAGGGAGGAAGACTTAGACACTACTCACCCCACACCGTGATTCTGCATGCCAAGCCCGTGTGAACACACACTGCTCTCACTCGGACACAATTATGTTAAAAGAGCAATTAGCAACCTTTTAAGCCTGATTGCCAACTCCCCCATTAATCACTTGCAATTATAAATCCCAAATCTTCAAAACAATTGGTCCCAGACGCCCACTAGAGAGGAACGCTAATAACCTTCCTTCTTCATCTGGAAATCTCTGCTCAGTTTGGAGCCGCTGGGTCACAGAGGCGTGGAGAGGACGCCAGTGGCTGAAAAGCCTGACACGGGAGTAGGGAACCCTGGCGAAGGGGGTAGAAAAGTCACCCCAGAGGGGCCAGAGTGCACTCTGGGAGGCCACCCTCTCTTCCCCTGGCCTGCTTCTCCCACATCCCCACCGCCAGCCAGGCCATAGATCTCCCTGCGCTTTCAGCAAGCCGCTCTAATTCCACATTATGAAGACACTCTCTCTAATTACTGCAGCTAATTAGCTCCTCACAGCCACCCCAGTCGAGGCTCATGAGAGACAGAGCAGCCCGCCTAGACCTCCGACGTGCTGGCCACCTCCAGCCGCTGGCCGCCACTTTACCACTGCACCGGCACCCCATGAGTTGACCCCCATGTTTCAGGGGAAAGGGAGGAGGAGGGTGAGAGAAGGCGAAGCCTGCTCGGTCAATCTGAACCCCCTCTCTCTGCCGGTCCCCTGCTGCGGGCAGCAGGCAATTCAGACCTGAGTGCAGCAGCTAATTAAATCAATATGAGATAATGAACGGCAATTAGAGGTCCGGCTAGGCACATCTTCTCTTGTAAATACTGTTTCTCTCCCAACGGGGAGCTCTTTTTTAATAATCTGTTTGTGTTTCATTTCCAGGAGCCGTAATTCCCCCAAGAAGCACTTTGGAAAAGTGATTTGTTTGTCTGTATAATCGCCAAAGCATTCCCTTAGACTTGTTTGTTTTGCTGAGCGCCTGCTACTACTGGAGAGAAACAATTCACATCTCCTCTTCATTTTTTGTTAATTTCTAGTTCTGCCTAAACGTCCTGACATTGGACACGGCCAAGACTGCATTGCAGAAATCTACAAGTTCTTTCTTCTCCCCTTGCTGGCTCCCCCCCTACCATTTTGAGAGATGAACAAAACTGAAAACCTTATTAAGAGACCAGCCTTCCCATTTTACAGATGAGAAAACTGAGGTTTAGCGTGGCCATCAAAGACTGACAAGGTAACCATTCTCCCCTTCATTTAGACATCTCACAATTTCCTGTGGTGCCCAGGGAGAGACTTGGGGAGGGGGGAGGTGGCAGCATTATAAAGAGCCCTCTGCCCTCAAGGAGCTTGCAAATTTATCTGGTGAGACAGGCTAAGGCACATATCAATTAGAAAGCAATTAAGTGCCTAATTGTGTGGCACCAACAAGCTCAAAGAGTTCAGAGAAGGAAAAGATCCTTTGGGGAATAGAGTGGAAGGAGAGGAAATCAGAGCTATTTGCATCTTAACGTTATCTTTATCCTCCATCAAGACCTGTTTTAGAGCTCTGGACTTTTCTATCTTCATTTGGATTCCCTGTGGCCTCACAGTCAATATGCACCAAGTGGAAAGCATTACCCCCTACCCCAGCCCCTCTTATTCTCATTCCTGTGCTTTCTCCTCAATGAATTGTCCACCAGTCATGCAGTTCCCCAGGTCAAAGAATATTCCTTTCCCCTTGCATCTACACCAGTAGGCAGAACCTTGTCAATGTCTCTCACTTTGTTCCATCCCATTATCACTATCTTGGTCCAAACCACCAAACCCTGCACCTGAATTCTTACAACATTCACCCTTCTGGCTCTTGAATCTAGACTCAGTCCCTTCCAGTGTGATAGACACACTGTAATCAGGGGCGCTCTCTGCAATGCAATCTGATTGAGTCATTCTGATGAAAACTTCTCAGGGTCAAAACTTTAGTGCTCACTTCTGGCCTTTGCTTACAGTTTCTTTTTCTTTTTTTTTTAAAGACTTATTTATTTATGCAGACAAGAACTGGGGAAGAGGCCAGAGTCTCAGGAGGTGAGAGGATTCACCAGAGAGAGAGTGGGGAGCAGAACAGGCAGATGGACTGAAACACACTGCTGAAGGGAGCAGCGGGCGAGGCAGGAGAGGTCTGCTGCACCATGTGGGTCCCCTCCCTGGCCGGGGATCGAATTGGTACTGCTGTGCAGCGATGCTTCACAGTGCAGTGCTCAACCTGCTGCAGCACCAGGGAGGCCCCTTTGCTTACAGTTTCAACCTTACCTTTTGCATCTGTATTCTCCCCTCAGATGCACACAGTTATACACACACACACACATCATGCTTCAACTTGTGGCCTTACACACACACACACACACACACACACACACACACACACACACACACACATATATATATATATATATATATTGCCCCTTATATGTCCAGGCCTCTCTAAGAGTTTTTTTTTTTTCACTGAGAATGCTTCATACATCCTTTTAAACACCTGTAGTGTTTAATTTTTATTCCTTTCTTAGGTATCATCTTAGAAAACACCCCTTCTAAAAAGTCTTCCTATCCTTTACCAACTTAGGCTGGGTACCTCTCCACTGGGTTGCCATCATAACCACACAGCAGTTATACTGGTACTTGCTCACACCAGTTACAGTCATGGAATTTATTGTTACAGGGCAGGGGTGAGCTGTACCCCAGGACCCCCAAACCTACCTGCTCTAAACAGATTCTGCCATCTGCCGCATCAAGACAAAACATACTGTACTGCATAAGACCCTTAACAGAAAAGAACTTTAATATAATTAGTGTGCAATAAAGAGAAAAGAAGGGAAAGAACAGAGCAAAGAGTTTCCAAATCAAGCACTCAAAGTCACCACTCCCTCATGGGTAAATGTCCAATGAAATAGGGTTGGCCTGAAGCAGGACTGCTGAGACCCAAATGCTTACCACGGTCTAAGGCACCTTCTGGTGGGGGACTCATCGGAAAGGGGGAAGGAGGGTTCATACCAGTCTGGAAGGAAAAGAGCAACATCAAAATCAAGATAAAAGCTGCCACTGTTAACCTCCCCGTGGGTCTCTCACCCATATTTATTTCAAGTGTCTCCTTCCACGTTCCCCAAGTCCCTGGTACCAGTCCAAGGCCAAGAAGCAAGTGCAACTTCTGTTCCCTCTGTTCCCTGTGCTTCCTCCTTGCTTTCTCCCTTCTTCCTTTCTTCTCCCGGTTTTCTCTCCAGCTTTTCCTCTTCCCTGCTCAGCTCCACACTTCCCTGGGTGGGGCAGGGAACCTCCCTTTTTCCTGGGGACCACCCTGTTACATTACCGCATTTGCATGATACTGCACAGGTCTGACCATTTCCTCTCTGCCCCACTGGAATAAGGATGCTTTGAGGTCAAGCCGTGCTTTGCTCTTCATCGGGTTTCCTGCTACTTGGCACACCTTACGTACTTAATATGTACTCATTGAATGACTGTTAAATTTAGAAAACTGGAATTACCCTCACAATACAAACAATCCAATATCCTTCAGATTGCAAAACTGAGCCCTCAGAAAGGAGAAGAAGGTTCCATAGGGTTATGAGGCAAAATGACAGCATAATGAGAATAGATCCAAGTCATCCTACTGCTAATGCAGCCTTCAGTTCAGCATGTCTATTTGGTTTTAATCAAATACATATTTATTTGACTAAATATTTGCTTAAATATAAGTAAATATGATTTTATTAAATAAATATGGACTGAACATGTTCCTTGGGAACATAGAAATGACTACAACATGGATCTTATCCTCAAGAATCACATTGTCTAGTGTGTAGGGGGTCAGATTATGACAAGACAAATTATTACAAAAATAAGCATGTAGTGAGCACAGAGGAAGGGTTTATTGGGGGTTGAGGGTGGCACTAAAAACTTGACAGAAGATGATGGACAAGATTCATGTAGTGAATAAACCTTCGCTAGTCCATGAAGGATGAAACACGACAAACTTCAAGTAAAACTCAGGCCCATACATATCACTCCCATTTTTCCCCACAAATTTTGCCCTCTATACAATCCTGTAAATTATGAAGGGAAAGAACTTTCACCACCATCACTTTCCATTTTCAGAAGAGGGAACAGGGATAAGAGAGGTTGTGACTTACCCAAAGTTACAAGTGAATAAGGGGAAACTATTGCTGAGTATTTCTTGAGGAAGAGCTTGACTTGAAAGATCCCTTCTTATTAACAATAGTTGTCCCAGATTGAAAAGCGCTCATTGGATCTGATCTTCTTAAATATCCCATACATCACTATCATGCTTATCTCTTCAACTGCTCTATCTACTTGTACGGATTAAGAGCCTGAAGTTCAAAGAGATTTGAAAATTTGTACAAGACACACATTTGGTCAATACTGAAACCATGATTCAATACAGGTCTTTCTGCTACCTTATGCCTCTCTTTTGCTCAGAAAAAAAGTGTCATTAAAGATGGCATGGAATACTATTCAGCAATCAAAAAAGAAAAACTAGACGCATTCATAGGAACATGGATGGAACTGGAGGGGATTATGCTCAGCGAAGTAAGTCAGAAGGAAAAAGAAAAACATCAGATGGTTCCTCCCCTAGGAGGAATATAAGGGAACCAAATAAGGATGAAGGAAAGGAATAAGAACAGCAACAATAATGATAATGATAATAACAATAGAAACACAAAACCCAAAAGTGAAAAGACAAAGACAAATTGGGGACACTTGGTGGAGAGGGGGGAGGGGAAGGGTTGAGGGAAGGTAGGAGCATGGGGGACTGAGGTGATGGTGCACTGGTGATGGGGAATACATGGAGATTACAATTGATGTCAAATATATATAAATTAAAGGGAAAAAATAGAATAAAAAATAAATAAATAAAAAGATAGCATGAGGTCTGCAGGACATGTTCTGGTAGAGAATAGGTGGACCTGTGGAATCTGGAATAAAAAGTTGGAAACAAGTCAGGGATTCAAACTGCTCATTTATTTTCCAGCAGATCTTATTATAGGAGTTTTTGGAATATGAGACTGACAACTTCAGGTCTGTTAGATGGTTGAAGGTTATTCTTAAACATATAGGACATGTGTCATAACTTGCCAATTGTATCATGTAGAGTTGAAATTAGGAGGATTTCTCAGAGGTAGATGTCATCAACCAAAGCCACCGATGGATTCCCAGCTACCAACTTGATTTTTTTTTTACTAAAGCAATGAGTTCAGCACCACGGACAGCTCAAACAAGCGGGTCGCTGCTCTGAAGCACCCTTGCATTACTTCCTTGCAGTAATATGCAGTGAATGGTTGTCCAGTAATTGACAAACTAAAAGGAAATAAGTAAGAGTTTGGTGTGGGCTTTTCTCCTCCGGGGATCATAATCCCATTGTTGAATGACATAAACAAAAACCTCAGTCAAAATTAAGCCACACCAAAAACCCTGTAGCCCCAGCTCTTGCATGAAATTCCATTTAAGGTAAGAATTTCCCTCAACATGATTGACTTGGGTTTCCTTTGAGGTCTCCCATTCCCCATGGTCTAAAATATCAGGCCATATTTGAAGTAAGGTATACCATCATCAGTCTATCTTCCAGCAGACCCATTCATTCCAAGTCCAAGTCCAGGAAAGACAGATGTGCAGAAAACAGCACCAGCTCCTGTCACTCTCCACAGGAGGGAAATCAAGGTGCAAAGAGAGACTTCAGTTCAGCTTGCTGTTGGTATTGGGGAATTCCTGAATAGTGACTATGTCATTGTTAATATCTACTATTGGCATTTTCTACATTCTAAGTACACTTTTAAATGTGATCTCATTTCATCTGCTCAACCACTTTATAACAAAAGTGCTATTAACACAATTTTATAAATAAGGAATCCAAGGCTCAGAAAAGAAGTTGACTGATCACAGGTCACACAGACAGGATTTTACAGAGTCTGGCTTCAGATTCCAATTGACACAAGTCCCTAATGCCTCTACCATGCTATGTTGTCTTTGGTGGTCTTCCTTGATCTTCAAGCTATTAAGAATTGACCTAAGAGCAAGATACATCAAACCCACTCCAAAGGCAAGGTCCTTGTAGGGTTCTGCACAATTTTTTTCTCTGTACTCAGAGCTTTAAAACATTTTTTTCAGTACCACAAAATCCCTGGATAGAAAGAGTCTTACCAAAATATGCTGCTATACCTATGTAATGGCGGGAAATTGGCTATAAAAGCTCACCCCTTCTTCCTCTCGGGGTCTGTCACCTCAGCCAGACCTGCGTGTCACAGTTGAACAGTCGGCCCCAGCATACTGGCATAATTAAAGCTCTACATGACCATTGCAAAAAAAATATGCTGCTATATAAATGCCAAATTCCCCTTTTCCTATCTTTACTGTCTGTATAAGGTACAAGGTAAACCTGTAACCTGGCCTTTGATTACACTTTACTACCTATAACAGGAGGCACATGGGCTCTCCACCTTTCTCTTCCAGCTTCAGTTTCTCCCTTCAAACTCTTATGAGTTACATTTGACTTAGGAAAAGTTCCCAAGCAAGATGTGATGAAAGAAAATAGGCCTTCAAATCAGGTAGAGATGGATCAAATCGTGCTCCTTTCCTTCTATCTCTGTGATCTTGAGTAAGTTTCTTAGTTATCTGCAAGCTGGAGATGATGCTTATTTTTAGCTGCTATGGAAATTAATAATGATGCATATATAGGTAGCACCAGGTGTGGTTGTGTTAATATTAACATTAATAAAAATAACAAATGCTAATTTGTTAAATCCTTGTCATTTACTAGGCCCTGTTTTAAATGTCTTATGTATAATAATTAATTAAGTCCTTATCTGAAAGGTAAGAAACCTAAGGTATGCAGAAGGTAAATAATAAGCACAGGATTACACAACTAGTAACTTTTAGGACTTACACAATACAGATATCCAAATAATAACCCTACAATCCATTCTTTCTCAGTCTCCATCACGTGGCTCCTGTCTTCTACTGCTAATAATCTCAGTTGTCATCCTAGCCACTGAGAGCTCCTTCATCCATAAAATGGTATCACACCCTAACTTCCAGGAATACACAAAAACCCAATCATATAAATGTGAAAGTGCACCATACATTAAATGTGTTTAATAAACATTGGTTGAAAATAATGACTTCTGAATATCTAATCCTTATCTCACTATGCAACAACTGCTTTGCAAAATATCACTAATGCAAAATATCATAATTATCATGATAAAATGACTACATCTAAGAGCCCATTCCTGTTCTTAACCTTAATTTCTTGGGTGGCCTTGCTTCTACTGAAAATACACCTAAGCTTCTCCCCTTCCTGGGTCCCCTAAACTATCCTTTCCTATTTTCTCTTCACCTCCGAGTTCCCTTCTGAATTCTGCATGTTAAGTGTACACAATATCCCAAATATTTGATTCTAACTTCTCCACTTGCTCCTCTCCTGCCTCCACCCTTAAGATTCATGGTTCCATTCTATTGGGAGGGCTCCCATTTTAGTTTGATTTCCCCCATAAGCAGAGACTCTGAGTTGAAGTTTTGAGTACAAGTGATTTTTCTGGTCTCTTAGTAAGTAATGGGAAGAAGCATGCAGAAGTTAAACAGTGAAAGGAGGATACCTCATCAGAGGTAAAACACCAAGCCAGATACTGCTGAAGGTATCTAGTTTCATCTCACTTGAGTGCAGGGAAGAGTATAGAACATGCTTCTCCAAGTAAGCCCACTTGAGGATCCAGGAGGCAGGGACCATTTATCCAACTCCCTCCAATCATTGGTTGAGAGTTGTTCCTGGAATGTGTGACTTCTAGCTTTCTTGTATGCAGAGCAGACACCAGCCAACAGCAATGCTGTAGACTCTTGAAATTCAGCCCAGCCAGTTCTACAAGGGTAAGGCATTGTTGGGTAGGGTCACCAACAGTGTCAGTTCTAACTTCCAAAAGTGCATCTTTATCTACAACTCCACTCTCAGGTTCCAGACCCAAATGCCCAACTTGGGGTGGTCATTTGGGTGGACCTTCATGGGCTCCTCAAACCCAGTAAGGTCACATCAAGCCTGCCACCATCCTTACCACCCCCTACGTCATCATTCTAAGTTCATCATACATCTTCTGTATGCCCACCATGGAATCATTTTGCCTATTATGTATCCTCACCTACCACTCTCAGCATATCCCCCTCACAGTGCCACAGAGGACAATGCCATCTTGACTGTGGAAGTACAATATCTCAAATGACAGCTCTGCCACCTCCTAGTTCACCCACATTGTTGACTTGCCTCGCCTTTCAAGTTCTGTTGCATAATCCAAAAAATAGACTTCTTAGTAGGATTTTGTGAGCATTGATGAGAGTCTAAATTAAAAAGAAGCTCATCCAGTTTATAGTATGTAGTAGGTACTCAAGCCTTATAGCTACAACTATTCCAATCAGTGATCAGGTTATAACTCTTTTTTCCAATGCAATTGCATGTCTCATACTAGTTCCCCTTAGTTTTACTTTCTTGGGGATTTCAAGAGTTTGCAAAGAGTTTGCAAGTTGGCCTCAATGACCCCTAACTCTTTCTCCCAACTCTAGTCCTCCTTGCATAACAAATCCAGATGCCATCTCCTCGAAATACCATCAGGTGTCACCTGTGGTATTCAGCTGCCTTCTCAGTGACTTTTAACCTCCTTAATCTGGCATTGAAGGACCTCCACAATCCAACATCCTGATTCTATTACTCCTATCAAAGGTTTCCTTTGATAAATGCAGTCTTTTTTCCTGATACACTCATTAAATGTTTATTAAACACACCTAGTATGTGCCAGGCACTATACTAAGCACTAAGATGTTCATAAACCAAAAAAATTTTCTTTACTTTTCTGGAGTCCTTCCTCTTGCCTTTACCTATGATGTCCTCTGGCTCTCTAACCTGCTACACTTCAAAACCTCACAAGAGTGATATCTCCATGTCCTGGGAGCAGGGTGCTATGTGGAAACCCCATTTTGGTCGTGTATGATGAGTGACCTCATGGCAGTCACTTCCTTCACTTGGTCTCTGTTTCCAGATGAGAAATACCCTGTCAAGGACTGGCACGGTAATTGGATAGTGGCTCCCTAAATGCCCAGTCCTAGCCCCAGAGCGAGTGAACAAACTACCGTACGTGGCCAAAAGGGTTTTGCAGATGGGATTAAGTTAAAGACCTTGACATGGGGCGATTATCCTGTCATCACAAGAGCTCTTGTGAGAAGGGAGCAGGAGGCTCAGAGCGAGAGTGGACGATGTGATGATAGTAGCGGAGAGTGATGTTACACAAGGGAAGAGCTGGGAGCTGGGAGCCAAGGAACGCAGGTGCCTCTAGAAGCTGAAATAAGCCCAGGAGATGAGGTTTCTTTTCAGCCTTCAAAGGGAAGCAACTCTGCTGACACCTCAGTCTGAGACTTCTGACCTCCAAAACTCTGAGAAAATCAATGTGTGTTGTTTTAAGCCACTCTTTGTGATGATTTGTTATAGCAGCAATAATACAGCTAGATTACTTTAACTCTAAGCAGACCGATGTAGGAAACTTAATCCCCAGATAGGAACATCTTGTCGATGGCCCAACTGGGGCTTTACTTAGGACTATCCCTGCCCCCAGGACTGACATGCCTCTCTGGGGAGGATGTAGTGGCATGTAGTGTCCAGTGCACAATGCCTGGCATGCTGTGGGTCCTCAGAAGCCATCTGCAGTTGTGTGAGGAATTGGGGAGCAGCTCAATTTCCTTATCCTCCATGAGAACTCCCTAATCTTTGCAGCCCCTATGCTTGCTCCCTCGCCTGAACTTCTGCAGCTGGATTGTCTATAAAGCATGTGTCTGTGAAAGATGCTTACATATCTTAACTCAGAACGTTGTAAATGAGGACCTAATATCATCTCGCCTGCAATGTACTTAGCAGATAAACACTATTGCACACTGAGGTTACAGAGACCCTAGCTGATGATGGGACTTGTCCAAGTCTATGAGAAAAAGAGAATGGCAGAGCAGGAAGGCAAACCCAGTGGCCCTGCTTCCTGGCCCAGTGAATGTCTGGCCAGCCTGGTCTCTGTATCACTCTTGCCTGCATCCCCATCCCCAGGACCTGATACATCGGCAGACACCAGTCCCAGAGAAATCAGCACCCCAGTCCAACCACGGGGGTCTCTATAGGAAACCCACTACAGTTCATCTCCCAAGAGATATGACAAGGGGAGAAAGCTGACTGGGGAGAAATGGTAATTTCCTGTAAGTCCTTGACGGGATGAGAAATGGTGCCTGGATAAAATATACCCCATCTCCTATTCAGCTTGGATGCAAGCCCAGGAGATGGGTGTGCTGGGACTGGGCCGAGGTGCGTGGAGGGATGAGGGGAGAAAAGGGAAGGTTGGTGGGGGCAGGGGTAGCAGCAGAGAAGATGGGAGGAGTGGAATGGTTCTCCAAGTCATCAGTTCACTTGGCAGTGAGACCCAACACCTTGCAGTGTGTAGGAGAGAACCCTGTCTCCATTCTCAGCCTCAGAAAGTCAGCTTAGCCTCTGCAGTACCCCTGGGATCTAGAACAGTGCCTTGTGCAACACAGATGCTCAACAAATTCTGATTGAATAGATAACCTGAAGTTAAGGGACCTAAAGCCCTACAATCTATTATCTGGGACTCTAAGATGCCACTTCTTCTCCATGGTCCTCTATTCTACCATCTGCAAATCTACCTGCCAGGTAAGTGGTTAAAAAATTGAATCAAGCATGTGTTATTGAATTTACCCACTTAATCTTTGGAATCACTCCTATGCATCTCTCTACTCCTTTGCAACTGTTTGCTTCACCTCTCTGGGTATCATTTCCTCCTCTTAAACAACAACAAAAAAAAAAAAAACCAAAAAAAGGACTTGTGGGACTTGTGTAAGAATCATTAATATGTTGGCTATC
The DNA here is from genome assembly GCA_019455555.1 of Galemys pyrenaicus. Taxonomy (NCBI): domain Eukaryota; kingdom Metazoa; phylum Chordata; class Mammalia; order Eulipotyphla; family Talpidae; genus Galemys; species Galemys pyrenaicus. The sequence continues at coordinate 7,117,541 of JAGFMF010011719.1, read as the reverse complement.
AGTTCAATGTATCAGTCATTTTCACTTTAGTATGAATTAAAGATCTGTACCCAGGCTTTTGGTAGGAAGAGAAGGGAGCTGCATTTGTTGAGTGTTTTCTATGTACATACTGTTCCATGTAAAAATGTAAAAATTTGCTTGATGTTCACAACCCCATGAGGGCCAAAACAGGGAAGGAGATTACACAAAACCACATAGCTAGTAAGTGGCCAGGTCGGAATTTCATCCAAAATCTGCATAAGTCCAGGTCCTAGATTCTTAATACTGTGCTACCTCTTCCAATCAAAATTGCTTATACACCAGGATAGTTAGCTTATAATCTATCCTTGTACCACTGCATCTCAAATTTTGCTGTGCAGTGGAACCAGATTCCTGAATCAGCAGATCTGGGGCTCCAGAGTCTGCATTTCTAACCAACTCCTGGGGCAGCTGAAGCTGGTCCACTTGAGGAGTGACATTCTAGAAAGAGGGACTACACTGGTGGTTCTCAAGCAGTGACATGATGTGGGTATCCTCAGTCTGTCTGTGGAAACTGTCTAACTCCTGGGCAGAGGGTGGATTTCAGGGGGTGAGGCTGGAGGTGGGGTTTTATGCCCTGAGGTTCCTTCAAGTTCAAACATGTCATGATTTAATTCTTGGAGACATTCTGAGCCTCTTAGGGAAACTGATGGAATGTAAGAATGCAGGAATCTTCCAGCTCCACCCCCCTCCCCAGGCTGAGAAAAGAATATCAGCTTTGAGGCAGCTTCTGCTTAAAAATGATGCTCTGAGCAGTCACTCAGTATTCCAGGGACCACGCTGGATTCAATACATCAAAGGTTGAAGGATCATATAGCCCCATTAGCTGCAAAGTTTAATTTCCCTTCGGGGCTGGTGGTTACAATGAAACTACAGCAGCAATTACAACTTCCCCTTCACTGACAACCTGTTCAGATCAATAACAACCGCCTTGCTGGGATCAGCCTCATTCGTCAGGAGACTCTGGGCCACCCCAGGCCCCATCCCTGCCCTTAAGGGGTGACAGAGGAGAAAGGGTGGGAACTCCTTCAAAGATGCAAGTTTCCCTTCTTGATTTTGTAGAGAAGGAGCCTGAGGCCAAAAGAGTCAGGAACCTCAATAATTAATTAATTCGCCATATAGTTAATCAAGTGTCAACTCTTGTAGGTCTTGGAGGCACCACTGTTTAGGAGGCAGATGTGATCCTTGTCTTCTTGGGGGACAGAGAAAGCAAGTGAACATGCGAGCTGAAAGCTTAAGGTTGAGCCATGTGCCTCTTTCGTGTGAAGTCAGGGATGGTGACTGGAGAAAGGCCAGAGGAAGAGGAGTGACCCGTTGAAGATCTGGGGAGAGGCATCCCAGCAGGAGGAAACCACAAATGCAAAGACCGTGAAGTGGGATCAAACTCGAAGAGCACAGAGCAGAGGGATATTGGCACAGCGTTTCGGAAGTTAAGGGGGATGGGGTGAAAGATTAAGCCAGGCAGACAGCAGAGGCACTGAGTACCTTTCTGAGCACAAAGGGAAAGGAGAAGAGTTTATGTGTGAGCATAGCTCATGTGCGATCTCATGGGAAGTCCAAGAAAATCAGAAACAGAACCAGCATCTCCTGAAGCCCCAGGTGGGGTGTCTCTCCTCCCCCCAACTCCCACCTCACCTTATCTGGACTCTGTTTTGCAGGAACATCAGACAAACTACAAGGTGCTCTTATCACTGAAATTTGGAGTTCATGGTTATTGTCTCCAGGGTCCAGGGGAAGAGAGATCCAGAACCACCAGGATGTCTTAGGACATGAACAGGAGTCTTTAGTTTCCACTGCCTGACTTAAGTGACCATCTTTTTCCAAGGACATCCGTTCTCCCCCTGGGAACCTCCCAGAAAGTCTTGGATGTCAGAGTCCAGATGAACAGTTCATTTGGACAAACGCAGAAGTCAAATGCCAGGGCAGCTGCAGAAGTACACTAAGTACCCCAGGACTAGCCTTAAGTAGTCTCCTGTCCCCAATCCTGCCTCTCCTTCTAGATCTATACCCAATTAAAGCCCAGCCCATATAATCACACCTCCAGGGACTTCTGCCAAGACTGGAGTGTTTGGTTTCTTCCACCACATATATGAGGTTAGAAACATCTTCTACCTTCTTTCTCCCACCATGCCTCCTTCATCCATTCAACCTTCTTTTTATTCTTTTCTCCAATACTGTCATTCTCCCCTTGGTTTATTAATAAAACCTTTATTAAACGCTTGCTCTAAGGTAGGCAGTGGAAAACTGATAAAGAGAAACATAAAAAGAGATTTTGAAAGAAAAAGGAAAGTTCAGGGTCCAAAGAACACAGAGGCAGGAAATCAAATTTCAAATGCAAGGAGTTCTGTTTGTTCCAGGCGTTATTCCTGTGGAGCTTGACTTAACCTGGCCTTTCCTGAATGTGAACCTTCAACCCAAACTAGTGGAAGTCTCCTGAGGGCAAGCTACCAGTCCCTCTTTGGCGCAGGGCTCAGCAGAGTCCCTTGCACATGGTCATCATCCCAACTGACCCGACAGGAAGCTAGGACCAGATTCCCAGTTATTATAGCGGCTCCACCCTGTACCAGCTGTGAATTAACTTCTTTGAGCATAAGTGTCTTCATCTGCAAAATGGGTCTAAGTGTAATGACTCCATGGGATTCCTGTAGAACTCAGCATAGTGTGGCGAGGTTGGACAGAAGAGAGTATGAACAAGGACAAACTTGCTGCCTGATTGCTGGGGTTCCCTGAGCAATCCATGTCCTCTCTTTGAGTTGTTGTTGTTGTTGTTTTTTGTATTTTCTATTTTTTTATTTTGATTCTCATTTTTTTGAGTGTTTTCTTTTTTTATTTATAATTTTTTTAATTTACATATATTTGACATCAATTGTCATCCCCATGAATTCCCCATCACCGTATCACCAGTGCACCATCACCTCAGTGCCCTGTGTTCCCGTCTTCCCTCAACCCTTCCCCTCTTCCCTCCCCACCAAGTGTCCCCAATTTGTCCTTGTCTTTTCATTTTTGGTTTTTGTTTCTTTCTTGTTGTTATTATTATTATTGTTGTTCTTATTCCTTTCCTTGATCCTTATTTGGTTCCCTTATATCCCTCCTAGGAGAGGAACCATCTGGTATTTTTCTTTTGCCTTCTTACTTCGCTGAGCATCATCCCCTCCAGATCCATCCATGTTCCCATGAATGCATCTAGTTTTTCATTTTTGATTGCTGAGTAGTATTCCATCATGTATATGTACCATAGCTTTCTGATCCACTCATCTGTTTTGGGGCATTTAGGTTGTTTCCAGATCTTACCTATTGTAAGGAGTGCTGCTATAAACATAGGGGTGCAGTTACTCTTTTGAATCAGTGTTTTTGTGTCTTTTGGGTATTTGAGTTTTAGTTTCCCTTTTTAGATGTACTCATGGTACAAAAAAATCTAGGTGGGGCCAGTGGCCAAAATAAGGGTAAGCTCCAGACTCTCAGAAGTCTTGGGAAAACAGTGGGAGATGGGAGAGCTATAGGGCAGCCTCTTGCTCAGCTAGTCCTGTACCAACAGAGCTCTCTGATGGCCGGATGAAGGAGATCTGAGAGCCAGCTCAGCAGAGTGTTGGGGGGAGGCGAACACAGTGCAGGGAAGGGGGGTTTAGTAAGGCATTAACCATGCTGACAAGCCCAGGTGGTTGTGATAAGACAGAAATGGAGCCATTCTCTGGCCATGAAATATGGCCTCCAGCCAATGTAAATGTCTTGGAAGAATTAATGCACAGAACATTGATGTATAGTTTATCTGCCAGGTGGAGGCATGTGTGGGAGAAAGGCAGGGTCTGTGAATGGATTCCCAACAACCTCCAAGTTCCCAGTTAACGGAGGGCATGTCTCCTGCTCCAAAAAGAAAAACCTATTCATGCAAAGAAGCCAAAGTGGAAAGAATTTTTCTGTCCTTACACAGCTCTGTGGGGAAGATGTGGGATGGGACCCAAAGTGTACTTCACCTCTAACGAGAATGGAGAAAGCAGGGACTTCAGGGTTTGTGCAGCCTGACCCGAATGCAGGAAGCAATGACTCCCATCCTCAGCAGTTTTCAGACACCTGAAGACAGAACCCTCCCCAGTCCTGGCCCTTCCCTATATTTATCAAGAACTTAGTGAGAATGGAGATGGAGGATATATACTCTTGGAGGTTGTATATGCTTGATTAAATACATTCTTCAGTTAAATAGGGGAAGAGGGTAGGTAATAAAATAATTAGCCCCAGAATATGGAATCAGATCTCTAATAGCCCCTTGTTAGCTTATGGTGACTGAAACTTTAAACCTCAGTGTTCTTAAAAATCATACTCTGTCTGTCTGTCTGTCTATCTATCTATCTATCTATAGCTATCATCATGAAAGACTATTATGATATTAGAATAAAGAAATAAGCTATGATGTATTCATACAATGAAATAATAATCAACAATAAAAAGCATACATTATTGATACATTAAGCAATGTGGGAAAATCACAAAAGTACTTTGCAAAATGAAAGAAGCCAAACACAAAGACGATATACTATATGATTCCATTAAATAACATTCTGGAAAACATAAAACTGTAATAGAGAAATTGAACCAGTCATTGCTGTAAGCTGAAACTAGGAAAAGTGGATTGACTGCAATAAGGTATGAATGAATTGGTTGGGGGGGAGGGGGGTGAAAAAATGTATCTTGATTGTGTTGTTAGTTACACTACTGTATCCATTTTGTCTATCTGTATATCCAACTGTAGAGTTAAAAAGAATAAATCTTACTACAGGAATATCACACCTCAATAAACATGACTTTTAAAAAAAACTGATTTGAAAAGTATCTGATAGATGCTTCATGTGTGTTTTCTGCCCCACAAAAGTATTAAATAAGTAGAGCTGGGTTGCCATACCCTGCCCTGCTGGTAGGTGTCACTAACAGGCTGCATGCCATTTCCCAGTTTGACAATGCCATTCATTCACACTTTCAGTGGCAGAGGGGAAAAAAGTCTATGCTCATATTGTAACTTTTAAACATTCTGTAGAAAGTAAGGATATTTGCAAGCCTCTGATGAACTCACTGTAGGTGGCCCTGCCCCCTCCCAGATGAATAATATGGACTTTGCCCCATTTCATACCCAAACAGTTGAGGTGAGACCCAAGATGTCACCAGAATGCATGTGACCTTGGAAGTCCTTTTATGGCCGCCCCCAGCAGACAAGGCTAAAACATTTCTTGAAATTTAGACTCCATCCCTTGGGATATTGGGCGATAACCAGGGCCAGCCCTGCAAGTAGCAGCAAACTTTGAGGTTAGGTGGATATTCTCTTCCCCACCCCCTTATGACTGTGCTTCTTCCAATAACAATATTTTCTCTGCTCCCTCTGAAGAGAAAGTCATGTGTTAAATGGAAGATTTGCTTGAGTGAGTCACTGGGAACCTCAGCAAAATCATATTAAGGAAGTAATATTTATTATATCCATAAAGCAACCCGCACAGACGATGTGTAGGGGCCAGATGGAAGGCCCAGATGTGCAGGGAGCCAAATCAAGTCTGTCAAAAGAGGGACCTGGGCCTATGAGTTAAAGCCCTTCAGCCAGGGAGGAACTGGAGGTAGATTAGGTCAGCAGTTGGACCCTCTGTCCAGCTCTAAGGTGGGGGCTCTTCAAGAGTGGAAAAGGAGGTTAGGGCTTTGGGTTTTTTTTTTTTTTTTGCAATTATAGACTCCTGGGATAGTCCAGAGAGTGCAGAGAGGAAACTGCACCATCAAAGCTGTAAGAGACCAGATTTTTCAGACATGCATAAGGAACCGGGAGGAAAGGAAGGAGAGACAGAAGGAAAAGGAAGTTGGGGACTTCCTCTTTGTTTGTTTGTCATTGTTTGTTCAAAGATGTTTAGTTAGTTGGCCAAGAAAGGGTTGAAATACAATTCACTCTGTACTTCATAACTATATAGACCCAACAGGAAATGATTCTCTTCAGTAGAAGAGCCTTTTACTAATTTACACGGAGGTGACCAATGGGTTAATGAAAAAAATAGAGGAGGGGAGTGAGCCTTCTGCTCTACTCCTTTCTAGATTATCTATCCCAAAATTAACATTCTTCTCCCCTGCTGCTTTCTTGGTCTGTTAGTCCCACCTTACACTACAAGGCCCAGTTCAACCAACATCAACTCCAGGAAGGCTTCCTCGATATCTCCCAAAAGGAACTCCTGATTCTTATTGAGCAACCAGATGAGAAACCTGAAGTTTAATCTGCAAGCCAACTTGACCTTGGCTTCATTGTTGTTGCTGTCAAAGACTTTTGGATGTCATCCCTCTGCCATCCACATCTCTTTGGGTTAAGATTGTCTAACTACTCTGGATTCTTCTGTATAGTGTTGGTGCAAAGAATTAAAGCTCTCCTTTGGTTACTCTAAATTCTTATTGTTGATGAAAGTCATGTTGGTAATTCAGACACTGTCAGGCAAGAGGGCAGGGTAATTGTAAACTATGACCTGAACAAAAGACAGTAAAGATCAGTTATTCTTGCTTACCCAACACCCGTCTTCTGGAAACAGAGTGCTTATATTCCTGTAGGAACACACCCTTCCTCCAGCCCCAGTCTATAGGACTGTGCTTGCACTGAGACTTCTCCTTGGCTCCAGAAATGAGTCCTGTTCCTCCAGATCACCGTGACTGGCTTGGTAATGTGCACATGACCCCAGGCAGCCAATGAGAGCTGGGCCTCACTGATTGGCTTAGGAGTTAGCACTGCTCTCATTGGATGAATTGAACACCAAGTCATCCAGTGAAGGTCAGTCCCATGATGCTTTGCTACAACTCTCAGGAAAGAAACCCCTTGGAAATGGGGTCAAATAACTCAAATGGAATTGCAGTTGGGAAGGTCCTCTTACCCTCACAGAGAGGAGTTTTTGCCCCCAGTATAGAGTTAGTTCTGAAGAGGATAAGCATAGCCTGAAGATGAAAAGATAAATATCCTACATCATCTAAGCACCTATAACCAGCCATACTCAAAGCTTTTAGCCTTTTTTTTTATGTGAACCAATATGTTCTCTATCTAGATAAAGATAGTTTCATTTAGATTACTGGCATTTGTCACTAAGAGCCCTGATCAATACACAAAGAATTCCAGATCTAGTTCTTTGTTAATCATCTCTAAATGCAGAGAAATTGGGTTTCTGTCCTGAGAGTAAGCTGACCTGAGATTTTTTCTTTTTACTTCTTACATTAAGCAGGCAGGTGATCCTAGGACACACATTTACCTTTATCAAACCTAGTTTTCTCTTGTTCAGAATTCAAAAATCTCCTTTGCTTGATTATACAAAATGTGTAGCCAAATGGAACAAATTGCTTTCTTTAAATTTGGGACAGTAAGTTCAGAGAGCCCTTTAGTAGTTAAAGGGTCACATTGCATGGACACATCTCTCCCCTTCAGCTGCTCCCCATAGTCCCTGAACTGCCTTCCGCTGTGAGCACCACAGTCTCCCCCATCCTGAGGGAGACAAGACTTCAAGAGATGGGTGTCCACAGTCACATAAAGTTCCTCACGTTGGCACAGGGCAGACACTGATGCGATGAGAACCCTGAGGAGTCCAATCACTTCTCTGAATGACAGTTTCTTCGTGGTACAATCGAGATCATTATTTTATATCTTCAAAACCAGAGACCATTCTAGAAGCTTTCTGTGTACTCTCACCTTTAATCTTCACAGTAGCCTTATACTTTATTTTTTTCTTTATATATATATATTTGACATCAATTGTACTCCCCATGTATTCCCCATCACCATATCACCAGTGCACCATCATCTCAGTCCCCCATGCTCCCGTTTACACTCAACCCTCCCCCTCTCCTCTCCCCACCAAGTGTCCCCAATTTGTCCTTGTCTTTTCATTTTTGGTTTTTGCGTCTTTATTGTTGTTGTTATTATTATTATTATTGTTCTTATTCCTTTCCTTGATCTTTATTTGGTTCCCTTATACTTTAAATCAGAGTATTCTCTCTATTTTACAGAAGAGAAAACCCAGGTTCTAAGGGGCTGAGACCGAAACCTAAAGTCAAGCCCTCAACTAGGATTTCTTGTTTTTTTAAAGATTTATTTATGTATGCATACAAGAACTGGGTACAGGCCAGCGGTGTGGGAGTGAGAGGATTCACCAGAGACAGAGTGGGGAGTAGAACAGGCAGATCCACTGAAACACAATGCTGAGGGCGAGGCAGGAGAGGTCTGCTGCACCATGTGGAGCCCCTCCCTGGCTGAGGATCGAACTCGCACTTCAATGGCTGCCGATAGCTTCATAGTACAGTGCTTAATCCCTTGCACCACTAGGGAGGATGTGAATTCAGGTTTGAGGGACCCCAAAGCTCAATGCTAGCACAAGCTAGAAGTATGTGTGCATCGAATTAAGAGACCATCCAACGCATCGTCCACACACAAAGGACTAGATATAAACAAGCTACTCTCCAATAGAATGTTCTGCCATGTCGAGAATATTCTGGAGCTGTTCTGCCCAGTACAGTGTCCACATCTGACTCTTAAGGCTGAGGCATTGAGTTTTCAATTTTATTTAATTACAATTAATTTAATTTTAGGGAGCCACATGTCACCGATGGCTAGCATTCTGGACATTTGAAATTAGACAATCTGCTCCCTGAAGGGAAGATGGAATATGTCTATAAAATAAATAAACCTGAGTCAGGCTGACCTGTGTTCAAACCCCAAATAGTTGACTATTCATGGGCATTTTGCCCTTCAATAAACAATTTCAATTTATAGTGACAAAAACTGCTACATCATAGAGTAGTTGTGACATTAGCTCACATTTTCACTTCACAATGCTGAGTATCTCCCACACCCAGGGCCCTGTGCTAGATCTCAGAAATTTGCCGATGAACAGGATAAAGAAGAACCCAGCCCTCGAGAAACATCCAATCTCGGGGTGCCTGTCAGTTATTGTAAATAATGTGCACAAAGCCGGAAGCACAGAGTCTGGCACACAGTACCCGCCAGAGAAATGAAAGCTCATTTCAAGAAGCAAACATCTTAAACTTATACAATATGTCAATTTTATCTCAATAAAGCTGGGAGGGAAAAACTTAAAAAAAAAAAAAAAAGGAAAAAGCAACAGCAGACGTCTTCTAGAAAGACTTGGCAATGTCTCCAGAGCATTTTGTGTTAACTCGAGAAAGTTGGGAGGGTTATGCAAATGGGCCTGTTGAATAAAGAATAGTCCTAGGTAAAATCATTATGCAGAACGGTTTCCCCTCTGCATAAGGTGGCAAAAATTATCTCCCCAGTGCCAATTATGGGCTTGTTAGCACTGACATTCTTAGAGTCATTACATCGAATGGGTGCCGTTTATGTAAGCTCTACACTGGGTTCTATTGTACTTTTTTCTCTGTTTACAACTCGGTATAATAAATGTCATTTTTTCAAATGTTAAAGTATTTGGTATTTAATCTAACATTAAGGCTCAGGATATGTTTGCCCCTAAAAGGCACCCTCAGCTGTCACTAAATGGGATGCATATCCAGGGGTGCTTGATGAAGAGAAAAGAACTCTCCTTCTGACCGCCCTGGAATGTGGCGTTCCTACCTTCCAGGCCTTGCTCCTTATGGGATGCACTATAACAGACAAGTAATATCTAAAGTCTTTTTACAAGTTTGATTTCCTGTAATCCTGCTGCTATGTTCAGCTTTTGTTGCTGATTAAAATCACATTGACGGGCCTCCCTGGTGGCAACACACTATGAAGCAAACCACAGCCACTACAGCACGAGTTCAATCCCTGCTGCCGGCCAGGGAGGGGACCCACATGGTGCAGCAGACCTCTCCTGC
>JAGFMF010011719.1:7097248-7107654 GCA_019455555.1 Galemys pyrenaicus | reverse complement strand
TGCTCCCCGCTCTGTCTGTGGTGACTCCTCTCACCGCCCCCACACACCTCTGGCCTGTACCCCAGTGCTTGTATGCATAAATAAATAAATCTTTAAAAATAAATAAATAAATAAAATCACATTGACAATATATTTTTAATAAATACAAACAGGGCAAAATGGAAAACACAGAGATAATTTAGAGAAAGAGATTGATAACTGACATCATAAGCAAGGGGAAAATGTTGAATTATTGAATGAGTGAGATTGAACAACTTAAACCACTCTATGGGGAAAAAAATCAAGGTAGAGTCCTACCTCAAACCATATGTGAAAATAAAGCCCAGATTGATTCAATATATAAATTCAAAAAATAAAATGGAAACCGAAGACATATAGAAGAATATTTTAGTGACTGTCAACGGGAGGGATAGGTTTTCTTGGAAACATCCAAATATTAGAGATTATGACAAGTGGAGAGGATGGAACTTATCCCATCAAAATTAAGGTTATCTGGGCCCTCCCTGGTGGTGCAGTGAGTTAAGCAACACACTATGAAGCAAACCACAGCCACTGCAGCACGAGTTCGATCCCTGCTGCCGGCCAGGGAGGGGACCCACATGGCACAGCAGACCTCTCCTGTCTCACCCACTACTCCACTACTCCCCTCAGCAGTGTATTTCAGTGGATCTTCCTGTTCTGCTCCGCACTCTGTCTTTGGTGGATCCTCTTACCCCTTACACCTCTGGCCTGTACCCCAGTCCTTATATACATAAATAAATAAATCTTTTCAAAAATTAAGGTTATCAGCCCATGTGCACCACCAAGTTAGCACAAGGCTAACAGAGCGAAAAGATAATCACAAAAAAATAGCTAGCTTGAAGACACAGAGATCTACCAAAAAACTTAGAAAATTCAATAAGTAAAGTGGTCAAACTGTATTAAATAATTCACAGAAAGGGAAAGAAAATCTCCTAAGTATATAAAGATGTATTCAAAATTACCCATTGAACAGGTGATGCTGGAAGAGATTATGCTCAATGAAATAAGTCAGAAGGAAAGAGGAAAAATATCGTATGGTTTCACTTATAGGAGGAATGTTGGGAAAACAAACAAGGGATCGGGGGAAAGTAGACAAAAATAGCAGGCAAACTATAAATCAGAGACATTCAGCTGGAGAGGGGAGAGAGATCAAAACATGGCAGGGGAGAGCACAAGAAACTCTGGTGATGGCTGACGGCTGTCTCGGTGGTGGTAATTTTATGGGGATTACACCTGAGAGGAGAGTGAATGGTGTTGTAAAAAGTATATAATTTTTTTAAAAAAAGAAAAAATTACCAGTTTTGTGACATGCACATTAAAATAACCCTGAAGTAGCACATTATTCCCATTTGACTGGCAAAAGTCAAAGAGAAAAATGATAGCATGTTTTGGTAAAAATGTGTACGAGGAATTCTCCTATGCAGGTGGCGCGTGGGAGCGCTGCCGCTAGTGTGGCTAGACTTACTGGAATTAAGTGTGTGGATACCCAGAAGCTCAGCAAACCCAGCCTTGGTGATCTACCCTGAAGAAATTCCTTTCCAGATCACAAGAAGAGATGCACCGGGTGTTCATTGCATTCCTGTTAGGCTGACACAAAGCTGCAGTGTTCCTTCCCTCTACAAGCAGGTGAGCCATATGTGGTGGGAGACAAAACTAGGAAATATTCTGCAACTATCAGGAGAAACGAGTCTGATCTACATGCAACAGCATGGGCATATCTCAAAAACAATGCTGAGCAAGAAGAGAAAGAGCCAAAAAGCGAGCCAGAAACCATTTGGTCATTTACAAAAGCACACACTTTCTCCTTTGCAAAGATGCAAATATATAGTAGGGACTGGGGACTGGAGGAAAAACAAACTAGGATGGATGTCCATGGCACAAGAGGAGGGGCATCATGATGGAAGATGGAGTGGGATGATAAAAACAAGAGTCTTTACTCCCTGAAAATACCCTGGTATTCATTTGCTAGGCTCCCAGCAATACGCTAAGGGAGATGATATAGAGATTGGGTACACAGTCTCTAATGTCTATGTCCCTTAACATAGAACATTTAATCCCCACTTCAACACAATTCAGGCAGATTTATATATCTCAGGTCAGACTCATGCTCATTTCTCCAGGGTGAGGACCACATCTGATGCATGACTGTATAGCCGGACATAAGGGGTGCTTAAGAGAAGCACCCTTGTTCATCTGTTGTTTGAAGTACGAAGCACACTGTGACTCCTTCAGTGGTAAAAGGAAGGTGTTTGTCTTGACTCCTGACATTACCTTATGAAGGTCTTCCTTCTTTTCTGTTCTCTCTTCTCCCTCGACATCACCGCCCATCATCCACCAAGATAAATTCAAATGTATAGGTGTGCTCAAGAAGAAACCTTCCCCTAGAAGTTCAGCTGGTTCTCAATTTGCTGACTGACATTGAGATCACTGAAGATGTCACTTCCTGCCCACAACCAGAAGCTGAGAGCCTACCAGCTTCTGGAACCTGTTACATTAGGCTAAACCCCTGTCCAAGGTCCCAGAGTTCAAATGCACAAATCTGGAGCTTAAGCCCAGCCAATGAATACAACCCTAGCCCATAATCTCGGCCCCTGCTCACAACTTCCAAGCAGGTGACTTGATTCACTTTGCAAACCCTCAGAGTGTCTGCCTTTTACCCAACCCCGGAGATCCCATGGAATCCAAAAAGTGCAAATGCAACTTTGCAGACCTTGATCTTGGCTGGCAACATCACACCACTACCAAGCCCGGGGTCCTGGATTGTGAGTGGCCATCAACCCCCAACCTGGTTCTTGAAGGTTGTCCTCAGCTAAGGAAAAGTGTCCCCAATAACTGGCTTGTTAATTTTGAATCACTCCCCAGCCTCTCTCATGTACTCCTTCCCTGACAAAGTGTCTTGAGCCCCTAACTCCTGCTGCAATCCTGTTCGGTGCCACAGCTCAAGTGGGAAGAATCACAGGCTATTGTGGAGCTTTGAAGGGAGCGTTCTTGAGCATTTTGGGTCTCCTTTCCACCCATAGTAGTACTTATTTGTCTTAAGGGGATCCAGAAAACAATCATGTGATCAGACTGGTATGGGTATTTTTAATTTCACACAAGCAACTTGAGGCCTGGGTAGTGGGTGAACTAAACTAGGGTTCTTAGCAGTTTGAGGAGAGAAAGAGTAGTATAGTAACAAAGGCTCAACTGTATTTTCTAAGCAAGTGAAAGAATGATTGCCAACAAGGTTTCTGAGGGTGTCACATCCCAGGAAGAAGGTATGGACACAGGTCCCAATACTACCTGGTTCTTCCTTCCAGTGGCTTCTTAAACTCTTGCCAAATCTGGGTCAAATCTTAAGTATTGGGGCACAGAATACACCTGGTGCAGACTCACCCCATGCACACAGTAAATAAGTCATGATTTAGTGATATCATGCCTAAAAGGTGCAAAGATCAAAGAGGAGAACCTCTCCATTCAAGGTTGATCACCTTTCTTCATGCAAGGCTACGCTTGAGGTTTGACCTTCAAGGAGGGTTATAGACAGAGAAGATTCCCCAGCAAAACATTCTTCATTCTTTTTTAAAAGGTTTATTTTATTTATTTATGCATGAAAGAGCTGGGGTACAGTCTAGCGGTGTGGGGGGAGAGAGGATTCACCAAAGACAGAGTGGGGAACAGAATGGGCAGATTGACTGGTATACACTGCTGAGGAGAGCAGCAGGTGAGACAGGAAAGGTCTGCTACGCCATGTGGGTCACTTCCCTGGCCTGGGATCGAACTTGTGCTGCTGTGACACTGGACAGCTTCATAGTGCTGCAGCTTAACCCTTTGCACCACCAAGGAGTCCTCAGTTCTATAATTCTTATCTTTGAGCCAAGATGATCTCGTTGTCATTATCTTAGTAAAATAGTATGCATATTATAAAGTGCCTTTTATTTTATTTATTTTTTTAAGATTTATTTATTTATGCACACAAGAGCTGAGGTACAGGCCAGAGTTGCAGGAGGTGAGAGGATTCACCACAGACAGAGTAGGGAACAGAACAGGCAGACTGACTGAAATACACTGCTGAGGGGAGCAGTGGGCGAGGCAGGAGAGGTCTGCTGCGCCATGTGGGTCCCCTCCCTGGCCTGGGATCGAACTTGTGCTGCAATGGCTGTGGATAGCTTCATTGTGCTGAGACTTAACCCTTTGCACCACCAGGGAGGTCTAGATCCTTCTCTTTTTTTAAGATTTTACTTATTTATGCATACAAGAGCGGGGGTATAGGCCGGCGGGGCGGGGTGGGGGGGTGAGAGGATTCACCAGAGACAGAGCAGGGAGCAGAGCAGGCAGATCAACTGAAACACACTGCTGAGGGGAGCGGCGGGCGAGGCAAGAGAGGTCTGCTGCATCATGTGGGTCCCCTCCCTGGCTGGGAATTGAACTCACTGCTGCAGTGGCTGCGAAGCTCCACAGCGAGGCTCTCAATCCCTTGTGCCACCAGGGAGGCCCCTAGATTCTTCATTCTTAATAACTTTAGTGCAATATCTCCTCCTCATAACCACAGCCACCACCACTACTCCATCTATCTTGCCAAATCACCATATTCTCTTAACTGGGATGACTTGCTACACGTTGCCTCTGCTATCTTTGTATTCCATGGTTTAGGTGTGCTTGTGTGGCACTTCTCCTTCACAGCCTCCTCCACTCTACCCTCAGAACAAAAGCCACTCATCTCGCTGTGGCCTTCAAGGTTCCAGTGTGATCTGGTCCCTCCCATCTCTCCTATACACTCAGCACATACTGAGTTCCTAAGGGTTCCTTGCACTCACCATGCTGTGCATGCCCACACACCTATGTATATGGCATCACCTCCCTTCTCCACCAAACTCCCTCCACCATATCCTCAACAGAACCCCTGGCTAATACCTATTCACTTATCAAACACCTGCCTTGGTACTATCTCCAGCAGGAACCTTCCAGAGCCACCCCTACCCAGGTTGAGGCATATGCACTGGCATTCGTCTTCACAATAATTAATTGAGGTGGCATTACTTTTAGGAATATATACAGGTGAAAAAAATTGAGGCACAGTCAAGTGAAGGCACCTACCCCAAGGTGGAAGGCAAACCTAGGACTGTGTGGCCCACAGCCCCGGTTCTAAAAGGGGAACTTCTTCTATACAAATGAACTAGGTAGTGACACAAGAAGTAGAAGGGTGTCATTGTTAGCCCCCATCCTGGTCTGTAAGAGAGGGAAGGGGAGAGAATAAGAGAAGCACCCTTGCACAGATCTCAGATGCAGGAGCTGTTGACCATGAAGTGGAAGTCGTATTGTCAGGACCAAGGACAGCGGTCCCCGCGCTTCAGAACTTTCAGCAGTGTGTGTTAAAGTCCAATGGACCAACACTTGAGTTCCTCCATTGATTCCATGGTGAAATCACTTGAGGGGCTTCTTGGCCAGAGAGGAACAGGCATTGAACCAAAACATGCCAGAAATGAAACTCTTTAGAACAAGACAAAAACAAACTCTGTCCCTCCCTGAGGAGAGAGCCTTATCTTTGTTCTCAATTCATACTTTTGCTTCAAATTTCACTTTTTCTGATAGAAAGGCACAACCTCAAAGACTGAGCTGGAACAAACATGAAAAAACAAAACGGGGGATGTTTAAGGTATGGAAAGGTCACTGGTCAAACACCCAGCAGTGGCATTTCCTGGATCTAACTCGGCCATCAATTAACCATGTGACCTTGGGTAGGACAGACATGCTTTCTTAGTTTCAGCTACTACCACTGTAAAATGGGCAGACAGGGTGAATAAATTATTCATCCATTCAACAAATAACTTTTGGTTCTCCACCAGGTTCTGGAGATCAAGTGATGGCCTAGACAATGTTGTCATTCTCAAGGAGCTTACAAGAGAAGGAAGAAGCAAACACCAGTTAGAAAAATTAATACCCAGTAGAGTGAGCAAGAAGGATCCAAGAAGGGGCTGAAGTTGGGGTGACACAGAGCCAGAACTTGCAGGATTTTGTTCTGAAGACTTGTGAAACCCTATCATAGGTCATTCCTATGTTTCCTTTGTCATGCATTAATAAAGGAAACGTCGTTAAATAGTCAAACCCCTGATCTGAATACAAAATGCTGCCCATCCCCCAGGCACCACATTCAGTATAGTGCCTCCCATCCTGTTGAGCCTACTAACCCAAACAGTCTCTTCTCTCCCCACCCCCTATTCACTGGATCCTGATGCATGCAACTTCCACTTTCTTCCATTTTTCTCTCTGCACTTCTCGCCTTTCATTTCTGACCAAACTTCAGATGACGGGAACACTGATAAATTAATGATTGTAATTAATAAAAATTGACTCTGTGCTAATAAATTATTATGAAA
Source organism: Galemys pyrenaicus (assembly GCA_019455555.1). Classification (NCBI taxonomy): domain Eukaryota; kingdom Metazoa; phylum Chordata; class Mammalia; order Eulipotyphla; family Talpidae; genus Galemys; species Galemys pyrenaicus. The sequence continues at coordinate 7,101,277 of JAGFMF010011719.1, read as the reverse complement.
TGGCCTGTCAGATTTTTTAATGAAATGCAAAAAGCTGCAGTAATGAGATGAGTATGTGCACTTTTTCAGCCAAGACGTGAGGAAATACATTCATGGGGTACTCGGGGTTCTATAATGAAGGAATCCAAGAGACAAAAAGCAGGGCTGGAGCAAGCTCAGAGGGCACAGGGAGAATTACCATTGGATGAGAGCCTACTATGTTAGCTATTTAGCCTATTTTTAATGTTATCTTAGGAATCCCATGAGGCAAATATCTCTCATCCCAAAGATAAGAAAACTGAAGCCCAAAGAGGGTAAGGAATTACTCTAAGTCACATAGTAATTATATTATAAAGCAGAGATGATGAAGCCTAAATAGTTTGGATTCCAGACCTACACCCAAACTTTTAACTACTCAATTACACTACCTTGCAAGTATTCAAGACTTGGAAGCAAGGGGCATGAGTTCAATGTCTGCTTTCATTATTTGACATTGTGCTTGAAGTAGGCTGTTTAACTTCCCCGAGCCTCCACTTACCCATCTGTATAATGGAAAGAGAAATACATCTTTCATGTGCTTTTATGCATGGAAACATAAGAATGAAGTAGGATGGCGTTGAACACAACTAGCACTATGCATCCTTCTGTTTTTGCAAAGAAATTCTTCTGTGAGCAGATGAAGCACTGCAAGAGAGAGTCCAATGTCATGGAGCGGAGGCATGGCACATCTTCATTCACACCCCATCCAGCTCTATGGAGTGTTTAATATTACAAGGTTGTCCCAGTTCTTTGTAAACTATAGCCATGAATGTAAAACAACCGATTTTTACAACAAAATTGTTTAACCCTGCACCAATTAAAAGTACCTGTTATTAAAAAAGGTAATTATGCTGTAATTAGTTTGACACAAGACATTAAGCAGATTATTATCAAAGCCAGGGAAATAGTAACTTCAAAGCCATTTCCCCTCTTGAAAGAGGCATTTACATGCCGCCATTGGAACACGATCCTCACTCGAGGCACTTTTTAATGCAGGAAAATGTGGTTCCTAACTCTTCTGAGCAGCTTGGAGCTTTATGGCAGGAAAAGCCCGCATTACAAATGAACTTGGGTGGCAGAGCTGCAGAGGTTCTTCCCAGCAAATCCACATTCTGTGTCAGGGACTGACCGGTCAGTATTCAGCCTGGGCCAAATCAAATATGGACAGAGGTTATTGATAACACCAGGAGAAAGACGAAAGAGCAGGCACACACCCAGGGGTTTTTAGCATTCTCTCCTTGACTTCCCAAAACAAATCTGTGAAGTAGGAATAATAGACCCCATTTGTGAGGGAGAGAAAGCAGATTACTGACCACGAGCATGGCAGAGAGGAAGGAAATGAAATGTCCTGAAAAGCCTTTTCCCCAACACCTTTCTTATCCAAAAGATATTACAAGTCAAGTCCCTTTTTATTTTTCTTTAGCAATCCTTCAATAGCTTTGTCCTTGATGAAGACTCAGTTCCTCTCTCTCACGGTATCCTTGTCTTCTCCCTTTGATGCTTTTTCCACCATTACCTCTTCTGTCATTTATTGGATTCCTGGGGGAAGGCAGGAGAGGAGGCACCTATGAACATGCTTTCTAAAGATCCGCTCAGCCCACAACAGGGATGTTTCAGGACCAAGGTCAGCGGCAGATCCTCCCTCTTCCTCTCTCCCATCGTCAATAATAAAATTCCACTGGTGACTGAGGTCCCGACTGTGCCACTTTCCAGTTGTGTGACCTTGGATAAGGTATGTGACCTCCCTGAACCTCAGTTTCCTATCTTATAAAATGAGATAATTAGACCACCTGATTTAACTAAATCATGTCAAATGTGAAAAAGGGAGCCTGGCACGTTTTACATTCCAAATAAATGAGCACTAATAATAATAATAATAATAACTATATCTCCTATGACCCATATGCTTCCACTATCCCATAGGTCTCCACTCTCAGGGAGACAGAAAAGTAGAGATATAAATGTAAGGCAGACAAAAGAGATAAAAACTAGATAGTTCCAGAAATAAACTACTTCATTCCTCCTATGGCTATACAAATATCCTTTAGTCTAGCAAGATGTAGATTTCCTTTTTCTTGATAGCCTTATAATATTATTAGAGTGATGTTTTTAGCATTTATACTTTATCAAGCATTGCATGAAGCATTTTATATCAATTACGTTGTTCAAAAATCTCAGTCACTCTATGAAGCAGATAATACTATTTAACATAAACTTTATCCATTTTGCAGACGAGGAAACTGAGGGAAGAGCATGTACTGCCACCCAGTGGTAAGTAGATGAGCAAGGGTTTGTTCCCAAGTGTCTGTGACAGCTAGTTCTTATCCATCCTCCCAGATCACATAGTCTGGTGGAGGCGGAGAAAAGAGGAAGACAATATCTAACTGAAAATACCAGGCACATAGTAGGTGCTCAGGAAATATGTTTCTCACTACTCTCATCCCTGGTACATGGCTTCTCCATATTTCAATTCAGGGACTTGGGCAGGTGTTCTCTAATAGCCGACTGAGGCAGCAGACACTGCTAGAAGAGCATTCCTGAGTCCCAGGACCTCCCTTCTCACTGGCTGTCACCCTGAGGCCCCACCTGTGTTCTCAGCATCCCTCCCCGAGCCTGTTGCCTTTCCTCAAAGGTGCTTGAATCCAGGAAGAGCTAGAGGAACTACTCCAGGCACTGGAGCCTCCAGCCCATCCTGCAGTTGCCATGACAACAATGTCGGCATCAATCTTCTTCAAACCCCTTTCCAGCTCTGCCTCTCTCCCTCCCCTGTCATGTCTGTGCCTGCTGGGTGTCCTGCAGTAGGATTCAGGATGAAGGACCAAGGCCAAGCATGCATAAAGCATGGGGTGGGAGGAGAAGCAGGAAGACAAAGTTTAGGACTGAGATGGATCATGCTTAGTAGGGGGCTGGGAGTGGTCTTGGGTTTCCCACCAAACTTATTTCTTCTTCTTACCCTTTTTCTTTCTGAGCACAGAATTCATATCAGGCATTGTGCTATGCTTTAAAAAAATGTATCCATTTTTGTGTAGAAGAACTGGGGTATAGGCCAGAGATGTGGGGGGTGAGATGATTCACCAGAGACAGAGTGGGGGGCAGAACAGGTGGATCTTCTGCAATACACTGCTGAGCGGAGCAATGGGGAGACAGGAGAGGTCTGCTGCACCATGTGGGTCTCAGATTTGCAATGGATGTGGAAGGAGATGAACTGTAGCTTCCTACCATGGCATACTGAGTCATCCATAACAGACAATTGGCCTCCCAGGGCCAATTGGGAGTCCCAACGCCTTCCATACCCATCACAAATATAAGACCCAGATCTGGGTAAGAACAAGTCTAAGATCTTCTGGCCATTGGTAAGTCAAAAAGTAGCCTGGACTTGATACCAGTCTTTCTGATTCCTAGACTAGGGTTCTTTCTTCTAGTCCCCCTTTGAGAAGCCAAATGGCCAGGAGCCATTCCATCTGTGACATTCATAGACAGTAACACACGTCATTGTACAGGGGCAGTGCTAAACACTCAAAGCCCAGTAATTCAACTTCTGCATAATACGAATGAAGCACAGTGATTAGATCCATTTATCGGGTGAATAAACAGAGGCTTGTATTATTTTGCTGTTGCTGTTGTGACAAATTGCCACATGCATAGTGGCTAGAAGCATCACAGATGTACTTCTGGAGGTCAGAGGTTCAAAATGGATCTTACTGGGCTTCAATGAAAGTATCAAAGGGGCTGTGTTCCACCTGGAGACTTGAGAGGAGAACCAGACTCCTTGCCTTTTCCAGATTCCAGAGGTTGCCTCACTCCGTGGCTCACTGCCACTGCTTCTATCTTCCAAGCAGCAGTGTTTGGCTAAGTCCTTCGCATGCTGCCATTTTTCTTGTTCTCCCTCTTCTACTTTTTTTTTTTTTAGGGTTCCCTTTTTTTTATTAAAATATTTTAAAATTTACATATACTTGCCATTAATTGTAATCCCCATGTATTCCCTATCACCATCTCACCAGTGCACCATCA
>JAGFMF010011719.1:7082330-7097180 GCA_019455555.1 Galemys pyrenaicus | reverse complement strand
ATACCTGCACCCCTATGTTTATAGCAGCACTCTTTACAATAGGGAAGACCTGGAAACAACCTAAATGCCCAAAAACAGATGAGTGGATCAGGAAGCTGTAGTACATAGACACGATGGAATACTACTCAGCAATCAAAAATGAAAAACTAGACCCATTCATGGGAACATGGATGGATCTGGAGGGGATTATGCTTAGCGAAGCAAGTCCCTCTTCTACTTTTAAGAATACTTGTGATCACATTGACAAAACTCGTATCACCAGGGTAATCTCTCTATTTTATGGTCAGTGAATTTGCAGGTCTAATTTCATCTGTAACCTCAATTGTCCTTTGCCATGGAACCTGACATAGTCACAGGCCTACAGCAGGTGGTGGACATGAACCGCCTGTCCTCATGGAGGTCAGTCGTGATGGACATTTGGAAGTCAGGAAACTGAGCCAGCAGTCAAAGATGAAATGAAGATGAGTATAAAATTCTGCATCAACTGGGTGTCAGAGGCAAAACAGACATCAGGGTAAGAGTGCCCAGACCTTCCCCAACCAATCTCTTTACCTTCCCATTCCACCTACTATCTGCTCCAGTCACTGAAATGAGCACTGACCCCCCAAAACCATTCCCTGTGTTTTTGGACATGCTGTTCCTGCCTCCAAGACTTTCCTACTTTCTCTGAGTAATGAACTCTATTTCCCAGATGTCCTCTGTCATGCAAGGGAGACGTGGCTTCTTTTCTTTTTAGTTTCACTGTATTTTTAATTCTTTTTTCACTGCATAAAATCTTTTTAATTTATTTAATTGCTTTTGTTGTTGTTAATTTTTATACAATATTTGACTTCTCCCCTCAGATGTAGTCCCCATAATTCTCCCACCACTGCAGTGCCCATGCGCCATCACCATAGTCCCTTGCACTATTCCCTCCCCTGTTTCAACCCCTCTCCCTCTCCTATATGCCTCAGAAGGCATATGCCTCTATTTGCCTGCAGGTTTGTCTTTTTCTTGATCTTTTGTTCAGTTTCCCCATATTCCCCCTATAGGTGAAGTAATCTGATATTTTTCTTTGTCCGTCTGACTTATTTCACTCAGCATAATCCCTTCCAGCTCCATCCATGTGCCACAAATGGCATGAGTTTATTATTTTTGATTGCTGAGTAGTATTCCATTGTGTATCTATACCACATCTTCTGGATCCATTCATCTGTTAGGGCATTTACGTTGTTAACATTCCCTAGTTATTGTAAACAGTGCTGCAATAAATGTAGGAGTGCAGATTTCTCTTGGAATTAGTGTTTTTATGTCCTTTGGGTATATTCCCATGAGTGGAATGGTTGGGTTATGTGGTAGATCCATCTTTAGTGTTTTCAACAGTGGTTGGACCAGCTTACATTGCCACCAGCAGAATAAGAGGGTTCCTTTTAACTGCATCTTCACCAGACTTTGTTCTTACCAGTTCTCCTAATGCAGGTCATGGTCACCGGTGTGATGGGTGTGAGGTAGTATCTCATTGTAGTTTCAGTTTGCATTTCCCTGATTCTAAGTGATACTGAATATTTTTTTCAAATACCTGTTGTCCACTTGCATTTCTTCTTTTGAAAAGTGTCTTTTTAGCTATATTACCCATTTTTTACAGGGTTGTTTACTTGGTTTTTGTTGAGTTGTGCAAGATCTTTGTAGATTTTTTATATAGTCCCTTATTAGTTGTACGTTATGCAACTATTCTCCCATTCTGTGGGGTGTCTTCTCCTTATGTATACTCTCTCGCTGTGAAGACACTTTTTAGTTTGATGTAAGACTCAGCTCTTTTTCATAGCACTTTCCCTTTCCTCTCAACTCTGAGGTTGGTGATCACTGACATAGATCTTTCAAATAATACACAATTCCACTTGGGGCAGGAATTACTATGACTACATCAGAAATTTGTAGCATGGTCATAGAGAAATGGAACTTTCTTTGAAAGTAATTTTTTAGCTAATATCCACTCCAGACCTAGAAAATGTAAGTCACCTGCTGCCTGACAAAGATGTGTACAACCATTTCTGCCTCAGAATGTTTCTAAAATTAGGACTAACACTGTGTTAACCACCACAGTTAAAATCAAAATGATGGATTCCTCTTAGGAAACCAATCCTAGCATGTTTCCTCTCCCCACAGTCAGAAAGCTCACTCTCAGTTTGTACTATTATGATCCCTATAATTGCTATTCACAATTACATCGTGACTGCATTTTGCCTCAGTGGAAAGATGAGAAGTGCTGACCTCACTTCCTGTCTCAGCTCCAAACCCTCAGTCACTTCCTGTGAGGTAAGAACCAATCAGGACTGGGTTGAGCCCTTCCGGGTTGAAGAAGGACTTTGTTAGCAGAAGAAGGGTGTTGCTCTGATAAATCAACACAGAAGAACTTGTGCTTCCCATTCCTCTTTTTCCTCTGGCCCATCCAAAGGAGAGGAAAAAAACTTTGATTATTCTTATGTTTTGAGTAATCAGAGCACCATATTTAATTGACAGCCACTTCCACTCAGAGTTGAGCTAAGTGATACTGAGAATTAGAATGCTACAAAAGTGGAGTGCCTTGCATTTTAACAACTATATAACTTAAATAAATACCTGATTTTTCATTTGGATGTAAATTGCTCTCCATAAAACGCTGCCGTCTTTGCCTGGCCTGGTTTTGCGTCCTGCCACCTAAGTACCAGATGCATGACTTGGAGCAAATCACACTCCTTCTCTCCCTCAGGTTTCCTCCACCTCAGCTTTCTTTGCCCCAAAAGGGAAAATCACAACAACAGCTGCTTAGGGATATTGAGAATCACCCATGGTGGCCTAAGTGAGACACAGAGAAGTCTACACATTCCTGCCTTTAACCTCACTGTGCTCAGCCAGCACCTGGGCATCTGAGGCACAGGAGGAAACAAAATACAGTGGAACCACCTCAAGCAATCAATGATGTGCTTGACTTTTGCTTTCCACCATGCTTGCAAACAAGCCATGTGACCTTGAGGAAGTTGTTTGCCTTTTCTGAAAGACATTTTTCTCAAAAGAAATTTACACTCCCTCAGAGAGTTACAAAGATCAAATGCTTAAACATGTAAAACCATCTTGAGAATTAGCCCAACCTCCACCTTGGAGAACTCATGAATGACCACAGGAATTCAAGTCTAATGGTGAGATTTGGACAGCGTAGCAGACAGCAAAAGAGACGTATTTCTTATCTCATGAGGTCTTTGCCTATTTCATGAGGTCTTTGCCTGTCTCCTCTTCCTCATTACTGCCTTAAGGTCAAACCTCACTCTCGTCCCTTCCAAAATTCCATTTGGATATCAGTATCCCCCACATTACAAGGAGGTTGGCCCTGGCTGAATGTTAGAATCAGTTGTAGGTAGACAATGCAATACAAAATACCAAAACTTATGTCCTTCCCTTCCCACAGAGTCTTGATTTGGTCCGAGGCAGCGGTCCTTAACTGGGGGGTGATTCTGCCCACCAGGAAACATTTCTGGTTGTTATGAGATTAAGGCAAGGCTCCGGGCATCTTCGGAGTGGAGGCCAGAATGCGTTCAGTGTCTGACAAGGTTCAAGACAACCCCCCCACCACCACCACAAAGGATGGTCCAGCCCAGTAGTGGTTAAGTTGGAGAAACCGTGGTCTGGGTGAGACCCCACCACTGGTATGTTGGAAAGCTCTTCAGGTGACTGTGATGAGAGCCACTGGGTTAATCAAATGCTTAGCAATTAGCTTTGGGGAATTAGAGTCTTTTAGATGAAGCCTCCATAATCAGCCAGCTGTTATTAAATCATCAATAGCTGTGGCCAAATTAAACCCAGCGTTAAAAGTGCTACAGGCATTGGCTTATCGCTCCTATAACCAATGTCCAGTTTTTCCAGGACTAAGGGAGTTTGCAGCTATGGAACTTCCCAGTTTTCAGACTGGGCAGACCTGGCAAAGCTGAGACAAGCAGGTCACCTCATTTCACCTCTCTTGTTTTCTTCCACCATCCAACTATCCATTATCTTTTGAGCTTGTAGAACACTCAAGGCCGGTATAAGTACTTTCTCTCCGTTAGTTCTCGCTATGCTCAGAACCCTAAGAGTTGGATATTAAGATCATGTTATTACAGGGAAGGGCCCAGAACCCCCGAACCTGCCTAATCTAAATAGGTTCTGCCATCTGCTGCATTAAGACAATATATATAGACCTTTAATGGAAAGGAACTTTATTATTTTTTTCAGATGTTTGACTTTATTTTTTTATTAATATAATTTTTTTAAAAATTTACATATACTTGCCATCAATTGTAATCCCCATGTGTTCCCCATCACCATCTCACCAGTGCACCATCACCTCAGTCCCCCGTGCTCCCATCTGCCCTCAACCCTCCCCCTCCCCCTCCCACCAAGTGTCCCCAGTCTGTGTCCTCATTTTTGGTTTCTGTGTCTTTATTGCTGTTATTGTTGTTATTATTAGTAATACATTAGGGTGTAAAACAGAAAAGACAAAGTACATAGTTACTAAATCAAGCACCCAGTTACCCATCCCCTTGTGGGTAAAAGTCCAGCCAGACAGGATTGGCCCAAAGCAAGGCCCGAAAGCTGCCACAATCTAAAGCACCTTTCAGTGGAGACCCATAGAAAAGGGTCAGAAAGAGTCAGACAAGTCTGGAGGGAAAAGAGTGAAATCAAAACCAAGATAAAAGCTCCATTGTGAACCTCCCCGTGGGTCTCTCACCCGCATCCGCTCCAACCAGTCCAGGACCAAGAAGCAGGTGCAGCTTCTTCACGTGTCTCTCTGCTTCACGTGTCTCTCTGCTTCACGTGCCTCCTCCTCGTCTCCTTGCAGCTCTCCATCCTGCTTCCTTCCTTCTCCAGTCTCCTCTCCAGCTTCTCCACCCTGCTCAGCCCCACCCTCCCTTGGGTGAGACAGGGAAACTGGAACCGCCCCTTTTCAGGACACCACCATTACAGTGTCAGAGGAACCCAGGGGCTAACTGACTTGACTCACTCGGTTCATTGTCAGAATCAGGGGTTGAACCCAGGTCTACCGACACGGGGGTCACCAGTAGACCCTGCCTGACAGGATCGCCTGGCCAGGATCAGAGTACTAATCCCCAACAGACAGAAGAGCCGTGCCCAGGTTCTGCAGAACCTCTGCTATTGCCGTCCATCCCAGCCCCACTGTCTTTATTTCCACATTGGGGCCCAGCCAGTATTAAAATGATTGTATTTATGCAAAATTGCCACAAATATAAAATACAAGGAAACTTTGAGGGGTAAAAAAAAAAAAAAAAGATAGGTGCCCTCCGAGTCCTCAGAAACTCTCAGCAATAGCTTCTGACCAAGCCACGTGACCAAGGACCTAGCTACCATTATTTGAACACAATAAATCTTATCAACATTTACATTAAAAAAAAAAAAAGCAGGGGGCCTCCCTGGTGGCACAGCAGGTTAAGCAACTGACTATGAAGCAAACTACAGCCCCTGCAGCACGAGTTCGATCCCTGCCACCGGCCAGGTAGGGGACCCACATGGTGCAGCAGACCTCTCCTGCCTCCCTGGCTGCTGCCCTCAGCAGTGTGTTTCAGTCAGTCTGCCTGTTCTGCTCCCCATTCTGTCTGGTGAATCCTCTCACCTCCCTGGACTCTGGCCTGTACCCCAGCTCTTGTGTGCATAAATAGGTAAATCTTTAAAAAAAAAAGCCAAGACTGAGGGCCCTGAAGATAACCTTCAGCCAAAGCTAATTGACAAAGGCATCGCAGGTGAGTGGGAGAGGAGCGAGAAAACCGTCACATGGGTGTTCATTGTGAACGCTGTTCACATCAGCCCTGTACCCCCAAAGCACAGGAGATGATCTCCAGGGTACAGAAAAGGAAACTGAGGCCAGAGGAGTGCGCACCACGGCCATCAACCTGGTGAGCGGTGAATCTGCTTGCTCTAGTGCCCACGCTTTTAGCATTTTATTCCTCACCCGTGCAAGGAAACTGACTTCTTGTTGATTTAACAGCCCAGCGTGGGTAAAGCGCCCCTAACAAATCCCCGAAGATTGTCTCGGGGAGGTGTTCACATTGTGCAAACAGTGTTACACATGTCCTGGGCTTTGCAGCACCGTTTCAAATATTGACGAGGCCCATTAAAGAATGCTGAGCGAACAGACCGCCGTCAGCGGAGCGGGTACTGAGCTCAGCACGGCGGGGGATGACAGGCCGCAGGGCTGCCCTGGCACGCGCAACGTGGCCCCGAGTCCATCGCTGTGCACGGCCGGCCGTGAGCACGACCCCGCCACCGTCTGCAGCGCCCCACTACCGCCCCTCCCTGTGCAAACCCCACGGTGTCCTGTGCATCTCTCTGCAATGATATTTTATTAAATAAACAAACTGGAGCCGTTCCCACAGATTTATGAACAGTTCCTCAAGTCTCACTTGTTCGACCCACTGCGGATTTACGGCCCTGCATTAACCTCGTGAGCACTCATAACGTTTACTAAGATAACGCTGGCAGGAGGGAGAAGGGATTTTTATAGCCCGGTAATAATTATGAGATGCAGGGAGTACTCAGGAACCTGTTTATTACTCATGCCGGGCGCTCGGCCCACAGTGGGGTTGCACATCCAAGCGGGTCTCACCGGCAGAGATGGGCCCCCTCCCCGCAAGCTGGCTTCACCTCCGTTGCTCTCCGGAGTCCAGTTTGCACCTTCAGAAAACACGTCCTCTTTCATCTCGGAGAGCACAGGGGTAGGGGGTGGGGCGGCTGCCCAGTGACCCTCCATTCAAACTTGCCCTCCCTCTGCACAGTGCTCCCGTGTGCCTCCTTAATACCTGGAGGGAGCTGCTCCCCCTGAGAGGCCAGACTCTGAGCACAGCCTCCTCCCCACTCAGAGAACAAGTGATTGAGCTTTGCTTTCCAGCGTGTATGTGTTAGGGGTGTGAGTTCACACCTCCTCGGGCTCTTTCTTGCTTTTTCCCAGGGGAAGGGAAGATTTGCACCCCCCTCTGCATCCGTGCGTGGTGGTATTAAATGCTCAAGGGGAATTAGAAGAGAAGAGACCTTGCAAAACGGTCAGGAAATATGAGGGGCATAAACAATAGAGAAGCAACAAGAGCGGCAGCATCTTCTTGTAACCATCTAAGAACGGTGGGGGCAAAGAGAGGTAAAATGCACAGGTGCCTGGACTTAGTCGATCACAGCAAACCTCCAGGGTTCAGATGAATGGGTGTTCAGTTCATTCACGCCCCAGGGGTGCTGATGCACGAAAGTGTTTAGAGCAGGGGACGGACCCTATTATCATAATCTCTCTTGCAGCTCAAGTGTCTATGAACTCACAAGCCGGCAGCACTGACTTTGCCTGGGCGCTGGTTGGAAATACACATTCTCAGGCCTCACCCAGACTTGCTGAATCAGAATCTGCAGTACTCCCTGTGAGCACTCAAGTTGGAGAAGCCCTGCGATGGGACATTTGAAGCTCAGAAACGCGGCCTTCCCCCCAGAGTGGGTGGGAAAGGCACCCATTTGTCTCCTCCTTTTACAGGGGAAATCACCGAGGTTCAGAGAGTTTTAGCCACCAGCTTGAGCTCACACAGAGTCCAGACCGGAAGCCAACCCATGCCTGCCCTCCCACCACCCCCACCCCCCAGCTCTCACTGTCCTTCTGCATCTCAAGATGACAGTCACTTTCGTGGGAAATGCAGGCGCCAGAGTAGGTGCTCGTGAACTTAGATTTCAGGGGAAGAGAGGGGAGCCAGGGGAAGGGGCTCTGAGAGGAGTTGTCAATTAGTCGCCCCGCTACTGCAGCTGACAGAGTGGGGCTGTCTTCCTGCCATATTCCTGCCCCTGCCACCTCTGCCCTCTCCACCATCCCCTCCCAGAGCCTCCTTGAGATTGAAACGCAAGCAGGAGGGTATGAATAATGTAGCATGATCGCTCCTCTTGTCTCCCCCAATCCTCAGAGGGTGAGCCAGGCTCCTTGTCTGCCTCATTAGTGGCCGTTCAACCATTTGATTTCAGTAACAATGAGTGTGCCTTCCTCAGAATTTTCATACCTATTTGCGTCACTGGAGTCAACACTGAATTTTTGAATCCACATGAAATTTTAATGGGGCATCTGCATACCGCACGCTCTTCCCACCGCACCCCCCCCCAACCCCGGCCGGGTCCCCACAGGCAAGGAGAGGAACTCGAGGCAGCCCATCAAGGAGAAGTGGGTGGGTACAGGGGTGCACGGGGGTCACAGGGAGCACCCAGGGGTCAGCAGGGTCCTTCCAATACATCCTGCACCCAAGGCACATGGCTTTAAATGAAGGGGACAACGCTGGCCCCATGGGCTTCAGCCTTCCTTGGTGGGGTGACTTCCTGGAAGAGCTTTGCCCTCTTGAGCCTCACACTCCTCTGTTCAATGGAGATTAAAACTGAGAGTTGTTGCAGGGATTAAATCAGTTAGGTAATTCCTGTAGATCCCTCAGCCCGGGGCCTGGAACCCAATGCTTATTAGGCATTAATAACAATGTGGTTATTAGCTTTGCTTCATCTTTCACCCTACACACATGACTAGAACTTTGTCATTTGCAGAGAAAGAGCATAATATAGATTTTATTTGGCATCAGCACTTTGGTTTCAGATGCAGACAAGCCTGAGTTGAGCCCAGCTTTGCCTGTGACAAACGGTATAACTTAAAGAAACTAACTTCACCACCACCACCCCCTTGAGTCTCTGTATTTAACACCTAGGTAGTAGAGAGAATAAACCCCACCTAGGGATGTGTTATCGGGGGCAGTGGAAAAATGTATATAAGTTGCTTAGCAGGTACCACACACAGAAGGGTGTTTTTGATTAATCTAAGTCCACTTCTTTGTACATGGTAGCTTCTTTCTGAACTCAGAGTCCATTTACTTCGTGAAAGCATTTGCGGTTCGGTGAAATGCCTTATTATTTCAGTGGAGGGTGTACACACTGAGCACTGGCTCATGGGCCACCTGTGCCTTGTGTAAGCCAACTCGTGCAACAATCCAGAGGGTAGATGTTATTCCTGAACATGTTTATTTTTTAAGATTTATTTATTTATGCACACAAGAGCTGGGTTAACGGCCCAAGGTGCAGGGGGTGAGAGGATTCACCAGAGACAGAGCAGGAAGCAGAATAGTCAGATTAACAGAAACACTGCTGAGGGGAGCAGCGGGCGAGGCAGGAGAGGTCTGCTGGGCCATGTGTGTCCCCTCCCTGGCCGGGGATCGAACTCGTGCTGCAGTGGCTGCGATCTGCCTCATAGTGCGGTGCTTAACCCGCTGCGCCACCAGGGAGGCCCCAAACATGTTTTGAGGATGGGAAATGGAGCCCCAGAGAGATGGCGCAGTCTCTGCTGCGCCCCACAGCTGGTAAGGGGTGAGCCCAGCTGGCTCACAGAGTTCCTGGCCGTAGCTACTGGGCCCGGCCACTCTGACCCACCCCTGCTGGACCGTGGAGGGGGAGGGCCAGGGAGATGGAGTGGTTCGCTCAGAGCGGCGGCGCAGGGCTCGGCAGCCACGGACGCAATGCCCAGCTCCTTCTTGATGACCACACAGCTGCGTGCAGTGGGCGGGCAGCCCCTAGCGAACCAGTCCCGTGCTGTCTGGGGAGCCCTGTCGGGTCTGGAGCTGCTTCTAAATCCGGGTGCCCTGCCGTTGGTCCATCCCGCTGAGTGTCGCTTCTTCACAAAGGAAGTGACAGTCCCGGCCTCTCAGGAGTGCAGGAAGGTCAAATGGGGCGTTGCTGAGAGCTCTGTGAGCCTGAGGGAACCCTCAGAACATGAGGGGTACACAGAAGACTGAGAAGGGGGACCCTGGGAGCAGAAGGAGCTGAGGGACAGAAAAGCGAGCAGAGCCCCCAGGGCTGGAAAGAGCAACAAACAGGGCTCCACCGCTGCTCACCCCACTGACCTCCTTCCAGGGGTGCCTGTGTGGAAACCCGCTGCCCCCCACCCAGACAGAGACAGAGTGAAATGAAACCCAGCCCCTACTCCACCCCCTGCTGCCCAGTATTTCTCACTCGGGGTAATGAAATGGAAGGAATTTCTGCTGAGAATGGTGATTACTAACCTGCCAAGATGAGTGAGAAAAATCAATTCAGAGTGCAGGAGAGTGCGGACTCGGCTGCGTGGCAGAAGCACCTTGGGAGAGGAGAGAGTGGAAGGGAGTGACAGAGGGGGTGGCCGGAGAGAGGACACAGGCCCTATTCTGTGAGACCAGACTTCTGGGGGATTTATCCTCAATCCTTTTTCACCACTTCTCCCTTTCAGGATTAGAAAAGAAGCTTGAGATTGAGGAGGTAGACTCAGGAGATGAACACGTGCTTTACACGGAGATTCGGGACACAGGGATTAGGAATGAGGTGCTGTGTTTCTAAATGATTCCAGGGGTGCTGGTGCCATTGCTCTGGGGTGAAGATAGAAATAGACAAGTTGGGCCTCCCTGGTGGGTCTCCCGCAGCGGGTTGAGCGCTACACTGTGAAGCATCAGCAGCCACTGCAGAGTGAGTTCGATCCCCGGCCAGGGAGGGGACCCACATGGTGCTGCAGACCTCTCCTGCCTCGCCCGCTGCTCCCCTCAGCAGTGCGTTTCAGTCCATCTGCCTCTTCTTCTCCCTGCTCTGTCTCTGGTGAGTCCTCTCACCTCCCGCGACTCTGGCCTGTACCCCAGCTCTTGTATGCAAAAATAAATAAATCATTTTAAAAAATGAAAATAAATAGTCAAGTTGATGGGGCCTCCCTGGTAGTGCAAGAAGTTAAGCAATGCACTATGAAGCAGCCACAGCCACTGCAGCATGAGTTCAATCCTTGACCAGGGAGGGGACCCATATGGCGCACAGACCTCTTAAGCCTCGCCCACTGCTCCCCTCAGCAGTGTATTTCAGTGGATCTGCCTGTTCTGCCTGTTCTGCTCGCCACTCTGTCTCTGGTGGATCCTCTCATTTCCTGCACCTCTGGCCTGTACCCCAGTTCTTTTATGCATAAATAAATAAATCTTAAAAAAAAAGAAATAGTCAAGTTGAACGATTGGTGAATTTTCACCACAAATGAAAACATCTACTGTGTTTTCAGATGGATAAACACTTCCCAAGCACACAGTAGGCCTCCTTGCTTGAGCAAAGAACTTAGTAATCATTTTATTGAGGTGAAAGTCACATAAAATAAAAGTAACCATTTAAAGTGTCCAATTTAATGGCATTTAGTACAATACCTCTATCTAGTTCCAAAACATGTTTGTCACCCCAAAAGAAAACATGTGAAGTGGTCAGTCCCAATTTCTCCTTCCCCCAGTTCCTGACAACCACTGATTTGCTGTCTGTCTTGATTTACTCATTTTAGATATATCATAGAAATGGGATCATAAATTGTGTGATGTGTTGTGTCTGGTCTTTCACTTAGCACCAGATGAGTCCTTGTGTACAAATCCTCATGGCAGCATTATTCACAATAACCAAAAGGTGGAAACAACCCAAATGTCTATCAGCTGATGAGTGGATAAACAAAATGTAGCATATCCATTATGGAATATAATTCAGCCATAAAAAAGGGTGAAGGACTAATCCATGTTATAATGGGGACAAATCCTGAACACATTCTACTACATAATTGATTTTTTCCATAGTATTCTAACCCTTATAGCTGTAATCGTGTCCCTCAGTGATGCAAACCAAGTCATCTTACTTTCCTCTCCAAACAGATGCTGAGTGTCGCATGCAACGCTGGCTGCATCAGAGCTGAAGATCAGTCAGACCAGTATTAGCATTCATCTCTTCCCTGATGGGCCCTGTGACTTTCGGCATAGCTGTCTCTTCTCCAAGATGTGAATTTTGCATCTGTAAAATGGGATTCACAAAGGTTCTGTTTAGTCGGGATGAGAACTCTGAGTAAGCCTCAGAACTGGATGAGGGCCCATTACTGTCCCTTTGTGTTAACAAGGGGAACCTCAGGACTGCCACCAGCCGCAGAGTTTGGGAGCAGGAACCCCTCCATCTCAGGGAGACTTACCGGCACACGTGTGGGGTTGGCAGTGATGGAGGATAAGGGCACGGCTGCTGTCACATAAATTCCAAATCCTGCCTAGGGTCCACCAGGCACATGTGACCTGGCCATGCTCCCCTCTCAGATTCTGGCTAGATCCTAAACTCATCCAAACCGATCCCTCATTTCACACATGGAGACCAGAGACTCAAAGAGAAGCATTTTGCCCAAAGTGTAACAGCATTATTTTTGTGTGTGCTGATGCATTCCAGATAAGGTGGCAGATTAAACACACCCCTCTGATATGTTTCCTTCCATGAAACCCAAAAAAATTATAATAAAGGAATTTTTGGAAGGCATAGATGTGTAATGAGGGAGAACAGAGGAAGACAGCCATAAGGACTGGGAAACAGGTGGACAATCATAGTGGGCTTAATAGAGCCAACACACCCGAATCCTGACCAGCGCAGGGGAGGCTGAGATGCTTGACTGGCACCCATGCATCCCATCATGTAATTATCGTCCATTTGTCAGTTTCTCCATCAAATCCCAGACCATGTCCTGGAAAGTGCATGATATTTTGGGGACCACGGAGAAGCAAAGCAAACAGAACAACATGAAGAGTCCTTCCATAAAAGCATAGCTATGATGTGCCTGAGATTCCCCAAGGAGGGAGCATCAAGTGTTTGAGGGGATCACTGGGGTACAAGTCAGATGCACAGAACAGTTGGAGCCAGTTACTGAAGAATTGTTACAGGGCAGGGTGAGGGGCAGAACCCTCAAACCTGCCTGCTCTCAATAGGTTCTGCCATCCGCCACATCAAGACAAAATAAATAAGACTTTTAATGGAAAGGAACTTTAATACAATTAGGGAACAATACAGAAAAGACAAAGAATATAGTTACTAAGTCAAGCACCCAAAGTTACCCATCCCCTCATGGGTGAAAGTCCAGCCTAACAGGGTTGGCCCAAGGCAAGACCCAAAAGCCTGCCACAATCTAAAGCAACCTTCAGTGAGGAACCAGAGAAAAGGGTCAGAAAGAGTCAGACAAGTCTGGAAGGAGAAGAGCAAAATCAAAATCAAGATAAAAGCTGCCATTGTGAACCTCCCCGCGGATCTCTCACCGCATCTGCTCCAGCCCATCCAGGACCAAGAAGCAGGTGCAGCTTCTTCACGAGTCTCTGCTCCATGTGCCTCCTCCAGGCCTTTCTTGCTCTCCACCCTGCTTCCTTCCTTCTTCAGTCTCCTCTCCAGCTTCTCCTCCTTCCTCAGCTCCACTCTCCTTTGGGTGGGGCAGGGAACCTGGAAACTCCCCTTTTCCTGGGGACCACCCTGTTACAGAATGACCAAGAGGGAGGAAACAGAGGGGGCGCTCCCAGATGCAGAAACAGTGCATGCCAGGGCCAAGAAGAGTGAGAACATGAAATTTTCAGAGTGCTGCAGACTCAGAGAAAGTGAGGCCAGAGGCACCCTTGGGAGTCAGATCTTGAAGGACCTGGTCAGCAGGATTCAGGGGACCTAGGAGCCATTGCAAGGTTTTGCAGTTGTGTGGTGCAGTTCTGAAGAGGCATCTTCTGGGCGGGAAGAAAGGAGTCATCACCTTTAGTCTCCTTCCTTTCTTCCACTTTCGGTCCACAAACTTTCACTAGATACCTACTGTATGCGTAGCCCCATGCTGGGTGCCTGAGGCCAAAGTCTGTCTCCATACTGAGGGGTGCATGGCATGACTGGTCCAGAGTTCCAGTAATTGCACCCCGTCTGCCATCACCCCTTCTCTCGGAAAAGACTTCCCTGTTGAGTGTCAAATGTGCACCTGCCGGCCCGCACGCTCGCATAAAAGTCTCTGAAAAAAATGGATTATGTTCATTCTCTTAACCTCACCCCAACCTGAACATAAATCGTCTCTGTTTATAACACTTCTGGCATTTTGTGCATTTTGCCGAGTGACATAAAATGACAATAAATTTAGGCCCCACCAGCAGAAAAGTACCTAAAATGCCACATGTCACTAATATTGACAGGTTCTAAAAGTAAAACTTGGAAATGGTTCAGGTGACATAAATTAAAATAAAAATATATACTTTGTCCTTGAGAGAGAATCAGCTAAAATTAAACCTCAGTGTGGGTGGGATGTCCAGGAATATCAGGGCGAGAATCATCAAAATCATCAAAAGAGCCTGATTAAAACAGAATCCCAGACTGAGAGGCCCAGAAGGACCATAGGAAACCCAGGTCAGGTCCTAGATAGAAAAAAGAAAGACTTCTTAGAAGGCACTGTGGCCGCTACTTTCCATACAAGGTCACTCGCATCTAAACGTATAGCAATGCATTCAAACGTGTGACTATTCCAACTTACATGTGCATGCAATTAAGTCGCAGTTCCTAGGTTGCACTAGGCACATTTCAAGGTCCAACAGCCACGGAAGGCTACTGGCTACTGCATTGGACCCCAGATCCAGAACATCACAGAAAGTTCCACCAGAAAGCTGTCTTAGAGCAGAAAACCTTAGAGCAGAAGAACTTCTGGAGGCCGGCTGACACTTCGTAAAGTCTCTTCCTTTTGATCTTCTGAACCTTCTCCCATTGATTTCCTCCTCTCTGCCCCCTCCTCCCTTTCTTCCTCCTCTCCTCCCCCTCCTCCCTTTTTTCTCCTCCTCCTCCCCCACCTCTCCCTCCTCCTCCCCTCCTCTCCCTCATCCCCCTCTTCTCCCTCCTCCTCTCTCTCCTCATCTTCCTCCTCCCTCTCCTCATTCTTCTCCTTCCCTTCCCCCCTTCTTCCCCTCCTCCCTTTCTTCCTTCTCCTCCTCCCCCACCTCTCCCTCATCCTCCCCTCCTCTCCCTCATCCCCCTCCTCCTCCCCCTCCTCTCCCTCATCTCCCTCCTCCCCCTCCT
>JAGFMF010011719.1:7060596-7082038 GCA_019455555.1 Galemys pyrenaicus | reverse complement strand
TCTTCCCCTCCTCCCCCTCCTCTCCCTCCTCCCCTTCCTCCTCCTCCCCTTTTTCCTTCACCAGTTTCTCTCTGGCAGTTGGTCTGCCTCTTCCCTCACTTTCTCTGTCCACCATTTTCTCTCCCTTTAGCCTATTTCTCTAAAGCATAAATAGCCAATGGGCCAGAGGGCACATCAGTGTTGGGAGCCCAGGTACAGAGTCATGCTTCACCACATACCAGCCAGAGACAGGGGCTCCAGCAGAACTGTTCCCCTAATCGGTAATTATGGGGCCAATAACACCTTAGACGCTAACCTTATTAATTTGCACCAGGACAGGGTTTTCTATCTCCTCAAGGAGGGTTCAGGGGTGTGAGGAAGTGCCCCAAGAGCAGGGTGTTTGAAGCGGGGGGTTGGAGGTGTAATGGCGTTCCACAAAGAGGCTGGCGTTTGCCTGGGCAGGCTTTGCAAGACAACCAAGAGAAGCAAAGGCATGTGGGAGCAAAGCTATTCCAGGGACCTGAGAGCCAGGTAGGAACCTGCCCTCAGGCAGGAGGAGGGAGCCAGAAACAAGCACATGGGTCAGCAGAAGGGACCACAGCACCAGGGGCAGGGGCTGGCTTTGGGGCTGGAACTTCTCCTCTCAGGGGGCCAAGGAAATCGTTGGCTCAAGGGAATCACAGAGGCACTCTGGGGGTGCTGCATGGAGCCAGAGACAAAGCTGGAACTGGAGGCCTCCCTGGTGGCACAGCAGGTTGAGTGCGGCACTGTGAAGCATCCACGGCACAGCAGTGCAAGTTCGATCCCGGCCAGGGAGGGGACCCACATGGCCCAGCAGACCTCTCCTGCCTCCCCGGCTGCTCCCCTCAGCAGTCCATCTGCCTGTTTTGCTCCCCGCTGCGACACAGCAGCGTGAGTTCGATCCCCAGCCAGGGTGGTGATCCACTTGGCGCAGCAGACCTCTCCTGCCTCGCCCGCTGCTCCCCTCAGCAGTTTATTTCAGCCCATCTGCCTGTTTTGCTCCCCGCTCTGTCTCTGGTGACTCCTCTCACCTCCTGCAACTCTGGCCTGTACCCCAGCTCTTGTGTGCATAAATAAATAAATAAATCTTTTAGAATAATAATAATAAAAAGCTGGCGGTGGGAGGCCTGGGGTCCGCTGCTGCAGAGGGGGCCACTGCAGAGACAGAGCAGGGCAGGCTCCAAGCAAAGGGGGAGCCTACTGTCAACCAAGGAGGGCCTCCCCTTCCCCCTTTGGCTGCCGCCTCAGGCATCTACCCACCTCCCCCTCCCAGCCAGCCCCGCAGCCTTCTGGCTGCACAATTTGTGAAGAACATTATGTAAATGGGCTTTATGCAAATCCAGCCTCTCCCCACTCACTGGACTCCTGAACCCTAATTAACTTGCCAAAGCCTAATGTTGCCGTGCCCTCTCTGCCAGCCCAGCCCCCAACCTGCTCCCCTAACCAAGAAATCCATCTTCAGGAGGCTAGCGGTGTAATCGCTCCCTCATTTGGATGTGCGGGCGGTCGCCCGCCCCGTTAGCGGGCAGGAGAAGGCTGCATTTCAGCCAGTGACACCCCGCTTCCCATACAGCACAAAAATAAATGCCTCTTTTTCTTTTCCCTCCTGCTTTATTTGCACTTGCTTCCAGAACCAAAAACAGCTCTGGGGAAAGCGCAGGCGATTTCTCATTACCCTCCAGTCTTTCTTCTCCCACCTTGCCTCCCGGTCCCCTGCCCTAGCACACAGCCAGGACCAACACCTCTCTCTCCCCTGCCTCTCTCCAAGCACGCTCTCTGGAAAGGACCCTGGGTGTGCTGTTTGGAAATCAGAGGAGCAAGGGTTTATTTATTCCATCCCACTCTGTGCAAGATACTGTTTGCTCACTCGCTCCTAAGCATGCTTTTGACCTAGAAAAGACCTAGGACTATCTGGGCCAGCCTCCCTGATTGTGAAGATGGTTGAAATCAAGTTCATGGACGGTGGGGATGTCCCTATGGGGTCACCAGCCTGGACTGACTCAAAGCAGCACCCCTGTCGCCCAAGGCTGGCTGGCTGCCTTGGCCCTCCCCCACCGGGCCTCACATCCCAAACAGCGCAGCCTAAAGGAGTCTTTCTTGACAGCCGTGTTCATGCTCACTTTCAAGTGCAGAAGAAAGCAAAATAAAGGCTTTCCCAGGAAACAGGAAGAATTGTGTTGTCAGCCCGTTCCTGCTGCTGCAGCAAATCCCTGGGTGCAGCGCCAAAGGCACCCACCCAGAAATGGGAGTGGGGGTGAGGGGTGCCAAGGGTAGGGGCTGTTAATGCCCCTGGAACTCTGGAGGGCAGGGCAGACCTGGCATTTAATTAAGGCTCGGTATTGTAAAGTTTCTGAAAGATGCCCCATAGAGTTGTTTGTTAGAGGTTGGCCTGGCAAAGTGGCGTTGGAATAAGCAGAGTGAATATCACTCATTCAGGAAATAGTTCTTGTCGCTCGTACCTGGCCCAGTGTAGACCGCACAAAATAAATAAATAAATGAAACCGTCGCTGCCTGGAAGTGACAATGAGCTTGGTGAACTCACTCGTCATCTGCTGCAGAGACCAGGATCGTGAAATGCAAAGAGCCGTCTGACACCCTGTCTGTCCCAACGGCCAAGCCTCCCTCCCTCCACCTCCAGCATCTGCGCTTGTGAATTTTAAAAGGGTCCACATTCGGAGATCTCCAAAATCATCTTGTCCTTTCATTTTCATTTCTGAATGGGAGTGAAAGCTGCTTGTGCCCTATCCTGGGAGGAAATCAATCTATGGTAAGGAAGAAGTCGCAAGACACGCGTGCAGGGCCTCCCTGGTGGCGCAGCAGGTTAAGCACCGCACTGTGAAGCAAACCATAGCCACTGCAGCACGAGTTCGATCCCTGCCGCCGACCCGGGAGGAGACCCACATGGCACAGCAGACCTCTCCTGCCCCACCCGCTGCTCCCCTCAGCAGTGTGTTTCAGTCCATCTGCCTGTTCTGCTCCCCTCTCTGTCTCTGGTGAATCCTCTCACCTCCTGTAACTCTGACCTGTACCCCAGTTCTTGTATGCATAAATAAATGAATCTTAAAAAAAAAGTGCACAATCAGACCCATGACCTCAGCAAGACCATGCTCTTGAAGCCTTTGTTTTCCCTTCTGTCAAAGGGGTACCAGACAGCGCCCCCCTCACAGGCTGACTTGGTGGGAACCTGCGGTCACATGTACAAAATATCACTGTTCTAATCATTTCGCCACTTAAGAGTCTCAGCTGTAAAATGCTTGTTGGGTGGTTGAAAGGAAAAGTCTCAGCTGTGACCGTGACAGTGACGGGGTTCAGGTTCGCTCAGTGAGTCCTGCACAAAGACACAGGGATACTCAGTTATAATCAATGACAGGGATTTTTTTTAATCAATTAGTTAAAAAAAATAATTACCCAGGTTGTCCATGAATAAAAAAAGTTTCCCCGAGACTTACAAAGGGTGATTGAAAGCAAACTAGGTTTATGTTCATATTTCTATTTGGAGAGAAAACACAATTAAAATGTCTTAGAGTCTGTAGAAATTAAATGAGTTTGCTGATTCTCATTGAAACAAATCACTGTCCCTGGGAATAAGCATTCAGATTCAGGTCTGCAGCGAGAGTTCGAATCCCCAGGCCCCAAACTCCCATCTTCAATAGTAGAAGGTATGGTCCAAATACATTTTTTATTTTTTTAGATTTTTTATTTATTTCTGCATACAAAAGCTGGGGTACAGGCCAGAGTCTCAGGGGATGAGAGGATTCACCAGAGACAGAGCAGGGAGAAGAACAGGCAGGTCGACTAAAACACACTGCTGAGGGGAGCAGCGGGCCAGGCAGGAGAGGTCTGCTGCGCCATGTGTGTCCCCTCCCTGGCCGGGGATCGAACTCGTGCTGCTGTGCCATGGATGCTTCACAGTGTGGCACTCAACCCACTGCGCCACCAGGGAGGCCCTCAAATGTCATTCTTCATGAAATCTCCAATGACAAATGCTCGGCTACCTGTGGTGCACTTGATAATGATTGTAGAAGCTTCCCACCTTGTCTTTCCACCCCTCTGCTTTGGAGTCTTTCCTTGGGAGCAGTTGAATGTCACCACACATACTACCACAGTTCTCGTTCATGGCCAGGAATCAATTTCTCTCTGAGACATTATTTAGTGCCATGATGCAAACAGACCTCATTTAGCATGGTAACCCTATTAATCGGTAACTGCAGCCAAGGGGACTGTGTTAAGACGGAGTCTAGTGTCTACTTAAGCTCAGTGCCGAAGGGTGGCTTGGTGGTGGTGACTGTCTGCTGTGGAGCAAAGTGATGATGGCCAGGGCAGGTGTGTCTCACGCTACACAGCCCCGTGTGCATAGTCAAAGCAGTTGGATCTCAGAGAGGGAAACCGGTTTGCCAGGACCATACAGCTATATAGTGTCAAGGCTAGGAATAGATTAAACATCCCCTCATGCTGAAGTAGAAAATGCCAGGCTGACCTGTTGATTAGCTGAAGTTGGGGCACAGCCTGCAGACTCAAAATCTCAGGGAGCAACTGATCACTCTCAAAGCCACACCCAACCTGATCTACGCATCTCCACGTGATGTGCCCCTTGCTTCAGCCAATAAATACCCTGTAACCTACTTGCTGGTGACGCAGACTTCGAGAAACATCTCTGAGCCCACCGGCGTAAAACCCCCCAGCGTAAATAAAAACTTCCCTCCTCTGTGAATGTTGCTTGGTTTCCTGATGGAATCCCTGCCATAACAACGCCAGGTCTGTTTTCTCTCCATCAACACGCACGCGACTCTTTATTAATCGAGGTCCAGGGGTACCTAGAAACCGTCGCATCATTTGGCATTTACTACATGGCTCCCAACAGAGTTGCAGCACTCACACTCAGGAACACCCCTCCGATGGTACAGCTGGTAGAGCACAGGCCCACCCACACCAGACACACACACTGGGGAGATACGCACATACGTGGCCGTGGGTGCAAGGCGGAAGGTGACCGCGGCAGAGGAAAGTGAGGATGGCAGCAGAGAGGCAGAGAGGACAGAGTCTGGCTCGCAGCAGCGCCGTCCTGTGCCGGTGCCAGGCAGCAGGTAGTCAAGGGAGAGGAAGGACTAAAACTGAAGGTGCTTCAAGGGAAACGTTAGCGGTTGGGAAGAAGCAAGGGTCTTTGGTATGCCCCGGGTCACCCCCTCCTGCGGGCGCGCGTGCATGGGCAGCGGGACCTAGGAGGCAGCAGGGCACCCCGCAGAGATGTGTCTCTGAGAATGAAGCGCTCTGGATCCCATTCACTGTTGCAGCGTCTCAAAGGTGGATGATGAAATGCCAAAGCGTGGTCCTGGAATCCAGAACTTTCTCTGGTCAGGTCGCTGACCACCATGTTTGCAAAGCCGGAGTTCAGAGCTCGCTGCCCATCCCATAGGGTCATTCAGCAGGATCTGACGCTGTGGGGGGCTTCTCCCTCCCTAACTTTCTCGTGGACTTCCTTCTGTGTCACTGCAGCTCCTTGATGTCTTGTCCTGGGTGATTTTCCTTTTCTTCTTCTAAAATTTGCAGGCTCCAAGACTTTCTCTTAGACTTATCTGCCCCAGTTCCTGGTGATCTCATGGCTTTAAAATCATCCTTGAGCTGATGCCTTCAAAATTTATGTTCCCAGTCAGACCTCTCTCCAAAACTCCAGACTCATATATTCTCCTGCCCCCCGACAGCCCCACTGGACCCTGCTGGCATCTCAAACATCACTGGAGTCCGTTGCTGGATTCTTGACACCACACCAACCCATCACCATCCCCCATCTCAGGAAATGGCACTACTTTCTGGCTCACCCCCAAAGCCAGCCTCAGCTCTTACTCCTCTCTTCTAGTCATATCCAATATCCACTTCATCAGTAAGTCTGTCACTGGTCGCAGAAATAGTTCAAATGCAACCATCTCTCCCCATCTCTGCCATGAACACTTGGACTAAGCCATCCTCCTTGCGTACCTGCAGAACAAGACCACCTCCTAACTCACCTCCTTGCTTCCACGCCTGCCCTGCAGTCTATTCTCGAGTCAGCGGTAGAACAATCTTTTAAAATGCCCAGTTGTCTGCTGCCCTCTCCATCGTGGTGGAAGTCAAGGTCCTTGCATTGTGTGGGTCCCAACTCCTCTCCCCATCACTCATTCTGTGGCACCCACACTAGATTCCTGGCTACATCCGTTGCTGATCTCTCCTCCTGGGATGCTCTTTCCCCAGACTGCCCTTGGCTCATTCTCTCACCCATGACCCAGATGAAATTCCACCTCTTCCACGAGGCCTTCCTTGACCATCCTGCTTTAAATGGATCTTACCAGCCGTCCTACCAGGCCCCTCCCACCTCCTTCCAGGCCCCTCCCTCCTCCTACCAGGCCCCTCCCACCTCCTACCAGGTCCCTCCCTCTTCCTACTAGGCCCCTCCCACCTCCTGCCAGGCCCCTCCCACCTCCTACCCACTCTCTCCAATTCCTACCAGCTTCCTTCTCATCCCCATTAGCGCCCCTCCCGCCCTACACCAGCTTCCTTCCACATGTTACCTGCTTACCTGCTTCTCTCTCACTCCCCACCTGCATCCCCCACCATCACCAGGTAAGGATCTCCCCTGTTTCTTCCCCACTGCACTACAAGAACACAGAGTCAGTTGTCTCACTTGTTAACTGCTTTGTTCCCTGGACCCTGAACATAGTAGGTGCTCAGGAAACTCATATTGCATGAGTGGCTATGATTGTACTTACTCCAAATAATGTCTTGAATGGAAGGTCCGAGGCGATCGGCCCTCAGGACAAGTGCCACAGACTCTGGACCCTTCCTTTACCACTGACTTCCCCAGGAAAACCCACACTGAGGTTTTGCCTCTGAAGGCGGCCATGGTCTCATGCCTGTCCCCTTGGCTGATGTTCCCAGGATGCCCCAGTGATTTTCATCGCATCACTTTGCTCATAAATACCTCCCCGCAGTGTCAGGTGACCCCTTGGATCTCACCAAGGGAACTATTGTCATCAAACCCCTATAAATTGCTAAAGGCTCAAGCAGACGGGGCCAATTTACAGCAGGTTTTGACTGTAATAATGTTTTGTCTTAGATTTGGCCCTAATTATAAATCATTTGCAACAGTGGTTTAAACCATAAGCAAATCTTACATGGCATTCTTATTATCTACTTAATATCAGGGGAGGAAAGATTTACAGAATCGCATTCTGGGAATTAAGCAAACGAGGAAACTTTTAGGTGAGGGTGGAACACGTGAAAATTATAGTTTTGTCATAAAACGTGGATTGATCAATGATTATTGTAAAACTGTGGTAACTGTGCTGCGTCAACATAAATCTGTAATTGGCTGGATTTATTCTTTTTCAAAATACTATATTTCCTACAGTTTTGACCATCATGTTAATATGAGTCTGTCAGATTTATGGTGGTTTTAACTGAACTCCATTTAGCTTTTGCACAGTTGTGTGTGCAAGTGTATGGGGTGTATACAGATAGATACACAAGTATATTTGTGATAGGCAGACAGATAGACAGACAGATGAATGGCTGGGTGGAAGCATGAGCTCATGGATATATATGTGGGCAGGTGGGTGGATGGATGCACAGATGCATGTATTTCCTCCAATTGCTTTTATTTTTCAATGCTTTGTGTTTTATTCTTCAATACTTAGTGTTTTATTCAAATAGGACTTCAAATACTTGATGAAAAGCCACTTTGGCTATACAAAGCCAAAACTTGCTATGGAGATGAGTCTAAAATACCCTGCTTCAGGAGAAGGAAGAGCACAGGGGACTACAGTGGTGGTGCATGAATGAATTGGTGGTGGGAATTTCGCAGGGAAATCATACATTGCACAAATAGGAAGGGGGATGTAATAAATGTATACTAAAATAAATAAATATGAAAGTAAAAAAATAAAATACTCCTTCCTATCGGGGTACCATATAACATTTAAGAGGTGGGGGGCTGCAAAAGGTCCAGGAGTCAAATTCAAATCTTGACTCAGCCTGCTCCACCTCTCTTGGCCTCAGTCTTCTCATCTGTGAAATGGGGATAATTATGCCCGCTCTAGAAACTACTGTGAGGCTGAAATGAAGTGACAAGTGTTAATGGTTAGCCGAGGGTTTGATGTGCTCTGGGGGCTGGACACCCCCATTCTCCTCTTCCCAGTCAGGGGATAGGCTGGGATGTGGGGTCAGGGGGAGCATGCCCTAAGGACTGAAGTCAAAGCAGGATTCTGACTGTCTTCGGGATGGTCTTGGAGAAGGTTAGTTCTGACACCAGTGGGAACCTGCCCAGATACCAGAGTCACCTCCTACCCCAGCCAGACCACGGGGATGAACAATCCACTCAAAGTCACAGTGCTCGACAACCAGATAGTAATGCACATTTAAAATAATAGTAGTAATAATAAAATAGGACCCTCACTTACCAACAAGCACTTGTTTTACATTAAATTCCTTGCTCCGTTTTTTTGTGGAAGCCCAACAGTCTCATCAATTTGGAGATGAGATAATTCAGATTTCTCAGGTAGGACTTGCCGGAGGTCACACAGTTAGCAAGTGGTAGAACTGACACTCAGGCCTATGGTCTTTTTTTTCTTTCCTAAATATTTATTTATTTATGCATACAAGAGCTGGGGTACAGACCAGAGGTGCGGGGAGGTGAGAGGATTCACCAGAGACACAGTGGGGAGCAGAACAGGCAGATCCACTGAAACACACTGCTGAGGGGAGCAGCGGGCGAGGCAGGAGAGGTCTGCTGTGCCATGTGGGTCCCCTCCCTGACCGGGGATTGAACCCATGCTGCAGTGGCTGAGGATGCTTCACAGTGTGGCGCTTAACCCCTTGTGCCACCAGGGAGGCCCAGCCCCACTATCTTAAATGCTGTTTCGCTGCTGCCATGGTCCTTGCAGCGGCCTGTCTTGAAGGCACACAAGGCCCCAGCTGACAGCTCTTTCCAAGAGGAACCCAAGGGAAAGGGAATCCAGTTCAGCCTTTACGGTCTCTTCTGCCCTAATCAGTAAGGGTGTGCTAAGGCACAGTGAGGAAAGGCTGATCCTACTCCTCTTTCCTAGCAGCGTTTTGCACTGGAGTTAAAGAATGTTTTATTTTTCTTGACCCCCACTATGTAGCCAGTGACAAATATTTTCTGAAGGCCTCCTCTGACTCACAGGTCTGTTCTCAAGTTGTGCAGGGTCAAAGTGTCATCATGACTAAATGGACCCAGAAACTGGATTTCACCAAAAGTAAACACAGAAAACCTTGGGGCAAATGTGGGTTTCAAATACAGCTTCCATTTCAAGCTTGCTCCACTCCTCCCCTCCACAAGTACTCAGTCTCTCCTCCTTCCTTCCCTTCCACCTGGATCTCCTCATTTCCCTTTTTTTCTTTAATCCTCTCCTCCCTTCTTTTCATCTCTTCTTCTTCCTCTCATTTTCTCTCTCATTCTTCCTCTCTTCTTTCTCTTCTCCCCTATTTTAAAACATACCTAGGAGTTTGTTTTTAACAGACCAATAGATCAGACCAATCATCTATCACCAGATCATCAAGTGCCTTGAAGAGACACTCTGTTGCCCTGTTCCCAGAGGAGGGGCCATGTCGGTGCAGGACTGGCCACCAAGCAGAAGGAACGAGGCGAAGGGGAAAGCAAGGGCCAGAGACTCGAGCGTGGAAAACTCAAGTTTTCCCAGGAAGGAATGGGCAAGGCAGCGTGAGCTGATTTAGGATGGGCCAGTTTGAATCATTCCGTAGACTCTGGGCTTAGAGGTGACCCTGGTGTCTGGGACCCAACTCTGGGGTGATTTAAGCAACGGTGTCCCAGGCTAAAAGGAACCTGTTAAAGGAAGTGCACGGGAAGATGGACTCAGGATTGAGTGTTTGCCTCTCCGAGGAGTCTAGGAGGCAAGTTGTTTGCCCTCTGCAGGAAGCAGCAAACTCCAGGAAGGGCAGCCCCTGCTGACGTCTGCAAGGCCGCAAGATGTCAGCGTGTTAAGAATACAGAAGAGAAGATCAGAACCAGTACACCTTGCTTTCTTTCGTCTCTTTTCTCCTCCCAGCTGCTTCCCCAAAACCTGCACGGAATTCATCACAAAGGTTCAGGCAAGTAGTAATGAAAGGGTGGACTGGGGGTGGAGGGAAACAGGAGAGGAGCAGGCAGTTCCAAGACTGGAGGGGAGACAGAGCCCCAGCTCCCTGAGGCTGGATGTGGCTCGGCCCACTGGCCTGTGGGTCTGGCTCTGCACCTCCCTTCTCAGCCTCCCCCCTTGGCCGCCCCGGTTGCCCGGCCCTCGCCCCGCGCTACCCCGTGGGCTGGTTGTTTTGCCCAGGCCTGGAATTACCCAAATCCCCTTAAATACATGGCTGTAAATGAGGACACTGGAAAAAAGGCAATAATTGTGACAGTAACTCACGGGGCCAGGCCTGACACGTCTCTAATTGCCTGCTAAAATTGTCGCTGTCTCCTAAAGTGCAAATTATCACCCGAAATGACAAGAATAATGAATGAGTAACTCTGATGTAATGCAACAATTAGTCCTCAAAGACACTGTCTAATATGGTAATTCAGAACACCCACTCCTTGTTATTAAGTGCCTGATAATTATTTAATTATCTATCTGCCAGCATGATTTACTTGGTTTATTTAGCTGCAGATGTGGGCAGGAGCATTCGGGTTTAAGGTCAAAAGGAGCCGGCCCGGGAGTTGACCGCCACGTCGCTTTGCTTGGGTGCTGGAGGCTGCCGTCTGTCTGACGCCCCTAATTAGCTCTGGCAGTCCGACCGGAGTCAGAAAATCCTCTCTTCTCCACCCTGGCCCGCTTCACTTCAGGCCCAAGAGTTCCGCATTCTCCTTTCCTGCGAACCCCTGACAAGTGATTGGAACTTTGGGGTCAATGGCTGCACCTCCGTGTGACGATTTACTTCGTGCCTGCAGGGTGCCAGGTCTTTCTCAAGCATTTGCTCATTTAATCTTCTCAGTATGACTGGGGGAGAGGGGGTCAAACAGTGGGTATCGGCATGTGACCGAGGAGGGGATGGAGGATCTGAGAAGAAAGTTGATCTTCTCAGGGCCCTGCTGAGCAGTGGTGGGACCTGGGCTGGCTGACCTGACTGCAGAGTCTCTGAGCTTGCTGGCGTGAGGCTGGCCTGGGAGCTGCTTCCAGAACCATCACACCACCAGAGGACTTCGGGCCAGGACTGAGAAGGGTCGGAGTTCAAGTCGCAAAATGACTGATGGGAGCAGAAGAAATTGTACCGAGACTGCGTTGACTCAGTGAAAGCACAGCCAAGGAGTAGAAGCTCCTCCAGGGAGACAGACGTGAAATCTACAAAACGGACCGTTCCTAGCTGCCTGCTGCTGGGCAGACTACTCAACCTTGCAAGCTTGTTTGCTGTCTGCAAAATGCACAGATCAACATCTCTATGAAGGCCCTGTCGAAGTCCCCCAAACAGCAGATTCTCTCCATTCAGCGTGCTACTGGTTTCTTTCGCTAAATACATCTGAATCTGAATGATCTTGTTTGTTTAATTGCACAAACACACACATATGCAGAATATAAGTTCTAAGGGGGCAGAGACATTGCCTAATTTGTCCATCATATTTCCTGCACCAGGTGTGTGATGCTACAAGCCCTCGGTGAACATCTACTGTGGGCCTCCCTGGTGGTGCAGCGAGTTAAGCACAGCCCTGTGAAGCATCCGGGGCACAGCAGCTCAATCCCCGGCCAGGGAGGGGAACCACATGGCGCAGCAGACCTCTCCTGCCTCACCCGCTGCTCCCTTCAGCAGTGTGTTTCAGTAGATCCACCTGTTCTGTTCCCCACCCTGTGTCTGGTGGATTCTCTCACCACCACCACCCCCCCCCCCGCACCTCTGGCCTGTACCCCAGTTCTTGTATGATAATAAATAAATTTTTTAAAAATAATAAAGCTGTAACCCAGAGAGCCCCCATACAACCTTCAGCCAGTTCCTATGAGAGTTAATGGTTGGTGAATTTTAAGTCCTGGGATTAGATGTCTGGGGAGCGCGTGAAGGGCAGGGCATGGGGAGGGCGGGCGCGGCAGGAGGAAGTCTCAGCAAAGGCAGCCTGAAAATTCACCTGCTAGGCGTTCTGAAATACCAGGCGTGTAGCGAGGCAGCCTCCCCGCCTGCCTCATCTCTCGCGCGTGGCATATCCGCAGCTTTCTTTATTTGTGGTCTATCACCTCCTTTGCCATGGCAAACAAGAGACTTTATAAATATTTCAAACACTAATAATTTGTGCTATTCCTGCTTAGACTTTTAAATGAATCTAAGAGCATTTCTCTTCGAGGAACCTGCCAAACTGCAGGCGGGTGAAAGAAATACCACCAGCCCCAGCCGAGGTGGGTGTTTGATGGAGAGGTGGGGCCAGAGGCTGCTGCGCCTTGCGCCCGGCGCCCCCACCCATTCCCCCACTCCAGCATCTGTACTGGGACCGCGCCTGGTGGGGAAATGACCAGCCTAGACCCTCTCGTGGCTGTAGCTGACAAAGAGAGAGACTGAGGACTCCTGTGTTCATTGGTGGTGCTGGGTTTGGAAATCCATCACTCCTGGTGTTTTCCTGTTCTGCAAGCTGTGTGGCCTTGGGTAAATCACTTCATGTCTCTGAGGCTTTGTTTCTTTGTCTGTAAAGTGGATATTGTAGGGACAAAATGAACGAGAGCAGATAAAGAACACAGAGCCTGCCAGATGCCAGGAACTCCAGGCATGGCAGCTTACATTTTCCCTTTCACTATTTCCAGGGCTTATGTGCAAGGCTCATGTCCAATATGTATAATGGTTCACACACAGTAGAAATTGGTTTCTCATTCACATCAACCACCCAGGTCTTAGGAAAGGAGGAAAATTCTGCTTCCCCCAAGTGGATGGAGGCTCTGCCTTGGTTTCCAAGATGGCCCAAAAAGAAAGCAGAAAAGGAAAGAATGGGGCGTGGGGGTGGGGCCATAGAAAGTTCCCGCTGTCCCTCCTGAAGTCACAGCCTAGGAGGAGAAGCCAGTCGGACGCCCACCTCTACCCTGCAGAGCGGGCTCTCAGATAAGGAGAAGCAAAGCACTTGGGAGAAAGGAGAAGAGGGAGATCCTCTCAGGAGGCAAACCAGATCCTGCCTGAAATCCTCAGAGGTGTCTCACTGTTCTTAGGATACAGCATGGCCCAGCCCTCTGGGCCCACATGGTTCCATCCCCACCAGTATGTCCAGTCTTGGCCCTTCTCTGTCTGCAGTCCTGACACCCTCATTTATTCCCCAACAGACCCAAGTCCTAGGACAACCGTATAATGTATCTTCTACACCAGGCTGTGCCAGAGCAAGAAAGCAGGTGCTGATAGTAAATAACCCAGCAGAACTGGGACGGTGCGACAGACCAGAACAAGTGGTCACTGAAAACCGGTTTTGCTGCCACAGGCCTTTTGCACATGCTCTTCTCCCTGTTCACCATTCGCCGGCTAACTTGTCCTGATGCTTCAGAACCGCTTGCCTGGGGAAACCCTTTTGGACACACCTGTCTAAGTCTTTGTTATGTCTTCTGGAGTGTGTTTATTCCTGGCACTGTTCAAACTCCTACATGGATGCTCCATTGTGTGTGTATCTGATTGTTGTCTGATTGTTACCAACTAGATTGTAAACTTCACGAGGGAGATACCATGTCTCTTTCTGTTCACCTTTTAACCCCACCCCCCATGCCGGGCACATTGTAAGGTTTGAGCAACATTGGAATAAATTTGACTAAAGGCTTACCTCTGCCTGGAGGGTTTAAAATACAAGCCTGATGTGAGAGGACATTTCACCGTGGATGAAAAGGACCGGAGGAGTAAATGAGGGGTGGACTTGCAGAGAGGAGCATGTGAACTGCATTCTAGCTGGTAGGAACCACATGAGCAAAGACAACGAGGTTGGACCACTTGCAGTCACCCAGAGAAAGGTCTGGGGGTGGTAACCGGAGCAGCAATGGGGCGGTGGGAGTGAGCTGGGAGTGGGGGAGATGCGTCGGATGGGGACGTCCTGAACACAGGGATCAGTCCTTGGACTGACCCTCAGCTTCAGTCGCAGGCTCACCCTCAGAGGTGAAGATCATCGCCGAGGAGAGAGGACAGCCCTCTGATAAAATAAAGAGTCACTGGCCGCACCATCAAATGTCACATTCTTCTAACTTGGAGGGAGAATCTATTTTCAGTGCAATTGTAAGTTCAGATGTTAGGCGTGAACTGGAGCTGGGTATGGGGTCAACACAACCTCAGCCTGCGCCCCTAAGCGTCTCTGTTCCATGCACATCAGGGGGTGTACTGAGGTCACTAGCCAGCATTGGAGACCTGGCTCCACAGTTCCGTGTCCAGCCATTATGCTACTTTCCTCCAGGATAAGATTGCTGGGATGCGGCTGGCCCTTAAGCAGCCCTTCAGGGGTCTTGTTTAGTCTCTGGGCTCAGGAAGAGCTGGACCAGCCCTGAGGAATGCCTGACTCTTAGCTCTCACTATGTTGATGTGCGCTTAGCAGGTTGGGTAATTGCCAACCTGGTGGCCCCCTAATATTACAGTTGTCGGGCCTCCCTGGTGGCGCAGCAGGTTGAGCACTGCACTGGGAAGCATCTGCTGCTCAACAGCATGAATTCGATCCCCAGCCAGGGAGGGGACCCACGTGGCCCAGCAGACCTCTCCTGCCTCGCCCACTGCTCCCCTCAGCAGTGTATTTAAGTGGCCCCACCTGTTCTGCTCCCCACTCTGTCTCTGGTGAATCCTCTCACCTCCTACGACTCTGGCCTGTACCCCAGCTCTAATGTGTATAAATAAATAAAACTTTAAAAAATAATAATAAAATAAAATTACAGTTCCCACCCTTCAAGCATTCAAGCTCTTTCTCCCATCCCAAACCGAAATCCGCCATTCTCATCTTCCATTTTATTTTTTTTCCTTATTCTTTATATATATTTGTGATCAGTTGTAATCCCCATGTATTCCCCATCACTATTTCACCAGTGCACCATCACCTCAGTCCCTTGTGCTCTTATCTGCCCTCAACCCTCTCCCTCCCCCCTCCTCACCAAGTGTCCCCAATTTGTCCTTGTCTTTTTGTTTTTGTTGTGTTTTTATTATGATGATTATTATTATTGCTATTATTCTTTTCCTTGATCATTATTTGGTTCCCTTATATTCTTCCTGGAAGGAAACCATCTGGTATTTTTCTTTTGGCTTCTGACTTATTTCGCTGAGCATAATCCCTTCCAGGTCCAGCCATGTTCCTATGAATGACTCTAGTTTATCTTTTTTGATTGCCGAATAGTATTCCATCATGTATATGTACCACAGCTTCCTGATCAAAAAAATTGCAACAACAAATGTTGGCAAGGATGTGGAGAAAAAGGAACTCTCTTACACTGCTGGTGGGAATGCAAGATGGTCCAACCATTATGGAAAGCAGTATGGCGGTTCCTCAATCTACTAAGAAAGGAACTTCCATAGGATCCAGCAATCCCACTCCTAGGAATATACCCAAAAAACACAAAAACACTAATTCAAAAGAATATCTAAACCCCGATGTTTATAGCCCTGTTTACAATAGGTAAGACCTGGAAACAACCTAAATGCCCAAAAACAGATGATTGGCTCATCTTCCATTCTAATGGTGAAGGAACTGGGCTCAGAGAGTTTGCTTCACTTTCCTGAGGTCACACAGCTTGTGAGTGCTCAACCAAGACATGAGCCGGCCTTTTGCTCCAGAAGGTTTTCACAGCGCACTAACCCTTGTCAAAAGTGCAAAGGAGAACAGGCTTGAGAAGGTTTTCTTTTTGCACAGATTCACAAGCAAGGAAAAGAACAGCCACCTTCCCTGTTAGGAGGAACGAAAGGGGTTCCCTCGAGACCCAGGGGAAGGACACAATGATTCCGAGGATCTTGCTCAATCTTTCAAATTCTATTTTTCAGTCTGTCCCTCCTGGGACAGACCCAGCATTACCGAGTGAGGCACGCTGTCCATCTGGCTGTCTGCGTGGCGTTACTTATTTATAATGTTATTTATAACGCCTAACCCTCAGCCACACTGAACTGAAGAAGAATGCAGTCCTGGCTTCTCGGGGAGGAGGTGAGTGACTTTGGAGCAGCATGATTCGGCAAGTGTGATCCAGACATGAGCCTGGATCCAAGCAGGCTGGAGCCAGGAGGGAAGGCGGGGGCCGGACTGTTAAGGCATGGGGTCACACTGCCTGGGGTTCACATGATGGAGTGTGATTCCTCTAATACAGTAGGAGTCAGACAAACACATTCTTCATGACTTAAGAAATGGGCATTTCTTGGGGTGTGCCTGGTGGTGCAGGGGTTAAAATCTCATCACTATGAAGCAGTTGCAGCCACTGTGGCACAAGTTCAATCCCCTGCCAGGGAGCTGACCCACATGGTACAGCAGACCTCTCCTGTCTCCCTACTGTTCCCTTCAGCAGTGTATTTCAGTTGATCCACCTGTTCTTCTCCCCACTCTGTCTCTGATTTGTCCTCTCACTCCCCCACCACCTCTGGTCTGCACCCCAGTTCTGGTATGCATAGATACAAATAAAAGAAAGAAAGTGGGAGGTGTCGTCTAAGTTAGAACTCCATTTTTACACAGTGTCTTATCTATGCTTCATAAGCACGCAGCTGTATATGTGTGCTTTAGAAATAGGCCAGCATGTGCATGTGTATGTGATGCCGCCCACATAAATAGGAAAGAAAGGACAGCTATTGACTCAGCACTTCCTATAAACTAGTAAAAGGGTCTATTCACAACTGAAGCCCCTCCCTGAGATGTATATCATGATTCCCAACCAGAAACAAAGAAACTGAGACTCAGAGAGGGAAAGGACTCAATCAAAGGCACACAAATGGGAGCCCAGATTAACCACTTCCCCTTGACCTTTCCCTGCCTGGCATATGTGGCTGCCACACCTGAAGTCCTAGGTCACAGTTAGCTCCTTTCCACCTCATCTCTGCATCACCTTCTCCACTGAAGAAGTCAGAAATTCTCTGGGGACAAGGACTATGTGCCTTTAGCTCTCTCCCACCAAGCTGGCAAACGCTAGTGCCCAGTAGTTGCGTTGCATAATGTGTTGTTCTTTAATTGTTTCAGCATAGAAAGTTGTGCTTTCCTTGCTCGAATACTAGTCAGGTGTGAAAAAGATAAAATCTTGCCTTTTACAGCGACATAGATAAAACTCAAGGTGATGACTCCAAATGAAATAAATCACAGTTAAAGAGCTCCTGGACAGTTTTCATCATGTATGAAATATAAATAGCCAAAGAAAACAAACTAACAAATCACAACAACAAAAAAGTAACTCGTAGATTCTGTGAAAAATATAATAGTTACCAGTAGGAGAGGGGAAAGAGGGTGGGGTAAAGAGAGAGAACATCAGATTGGTAGTAGAACTTTGGTAGTGGATGAACCGAGGCTTATGAACACATAGAGGTGAAGATGTATCCCTTCAAATTTATACAGTAGCATGAATCAGCAGTAAGTCAATAAAATTGTATTCAACTTTAAAAGCTAACAACAAATTGTGTTTTCATCAGATTGATCATTCTCAAAGTTAACTAAAGAATCATAGCAACATGTCAGCCAAATTGTGGCTCTTCAATATTGTATCAGTGAAATTATTTATAAAGAGGATGTTATTCTACAAGGGATATGGAACAGATATTTTTAATGTCCCTGGTCTACAGAGGCAATTTTCCCCAAATTGCCAAGGAAAAGTACTAAACAATGAAGCTTAGAAAGATGTTATAGTATTTGGCATTTATTAGCCCTCAATAATATGTCAAAAAATCAAATACAAGTATCAAGAGTACTCTATTTTTCACTTTTTTTTAAAGGTATAGTTGTTTGTGTACAGGGCAGAGGCACAGGAGGTGAGAGGATTCACCAGAGACAGAGTGAGAACAGTACAGGCAGATCGACTGAAACACACTGCTGAGGGGAGCAGCAGATGAGACAGGAGAGGCAGGAGAGGTCTGCTGAGCCATGTGGGTCACCTTCGAACTCATGCTGCAGTGGCTGCAGATGCTTCATAGTGCAGTG
Organism: Galemys pyrenaicus; assembly: GCA_019455555.1. Classification (NCBI taxonomy): domain Eukaryota; kingdom Metazoa; phylum Chordata; class Mammalia; order Eulipotyphla; family Talpidae; genus Galemys; species Galemys pyrenaicus. The sequence goes on along the minus strand of JAGFMF010011719.1, from coordinate 7,063,986 downwards.
CTTAACTCACTTTTTGAATGAAGAAACACATCCAGAGAGCTGGTGTGATTGCCCAAAGACAGAGAGCTAATAAGCAGCACAGCTAGGATTAAAATCCAGGCCTGCCTGTGACTTCTACTGGCAATGCTCCCCAATAGGACTCCAGAAGTATAAGACTCTACAACTCTTCAAAACTGAATGAACTTCTCAGATTTCTTTCTCTGGTCACTCATACATGTAAACCACATTTTCTTATTGCCCTTTGAAAGCAGATAATGGATTAGATATGGTCCCTGCCTCAAGCACTCACAATCTAGTACAGATGAGACCAGACACTACTTAAAATAAGATAAAAGGTCCTGAGATTCAGGGAGGGCAGAAATGAGTGAAAAATGAACGGGGAAAGTTCTTATTTCTGAGTTTCCATTGCTGTGCATCTATACTGAGGAGGTTTTAGGACACTATGATTACAAGGGTTCTTTCAAAAGTAAACTGTAAACAAATAGACATTTTATAGACATTATTTTAGTATAATAGACAAAGTCCCCTATCTTCAGAAGAGTTGTTTTACCATTTATGAAATTGCATCCGATTGAATTTCATTGCACTATTGGAATATCATGTGCTGGGAATTGGTTTGACTTGAACTTGTTTATGTTGGTCTGAGTTCATTTGTGTGCACTGAGATGTAGTCTGTTGTAGTGAGCTGAGCTGTATGGGACTGGGATTTTGTTAAATAAGGTGAGTTTAAGGATGTGTAGGTTAACATCTGTGGAATTGGTATGAGTTAGATCATGTTGGACCAGCTGTCTTAACTTGGCATGAAAAAAACTATTAATATCTATCTACTTTAGAAAGTCTTTCTGGTATAGGGCCACAAGAATTGCTCTGAAAATTCTATATTTAGGGCCAAAACCACAAAGGATGGATGGAGTGTTTCGACTTTGGGAAAGTTTAACCTAAATAAATGGTCCAAAGGAAACTGGGACTTTCTATCTCTGCAAAAATCCAATATACTTGCTGTAGAGGTGGCATCAAGGCAGCAAGGTTGGGTGGAATATTGCAAAGGCAAGAAGGCTTTTACTTGTTTCTGGCATCTCCATTGGTCTAATTCCATTCATCCATTTGCCCAACACATATACTTGTGATGATCTGTTCTGGGTACAGAAGATGAAAGGACAAATAATACCCTTTTCCTTCCCCCAAGGATTTGATGATGTCAAACAATTACTGTCGATTATATCATCATCCTCAGTCAAACCCCTTATCCTGGAATCACTACCAGTAGGACAGTGAGAATCAGCAAACACAGAAGTCACTTTTTAAATAAATTGATAAAAGGAACATCCAGCAAGTCTGAGTAAATGGGAGAGAGACAGAGAGAGAGAGCACAGTCACCATAATGTTTTACCTTACTGAAACAAGTTTTTAAAAAGTATTTTCAATTATGATAAGCAGTACAACATAAGTATATTTGAAATCAAAATAAAATAGATAATTTGGAAAACATTTAAACGATCAAAGTTAACATAAGAAGAATAAATTAAAAGTTAGTCTTCTGATAGTCATTAAAAACAGTATTGAATCTCTGTCTTATCCCATATCTTTACTATCCCAGTTTATTCCCTGATAATTTTACAAACCATTTATACCAAACTCTTAAGGAATAGATAAATCCAACAGTAAATGCATTATTTTTTAAAACTAACAAAGTGGACACAACCCAAATTCATTTGAGACTAGAAAGACCTTTATTCCAAAATATAATAAGAATAATAAAACTAAAGAAATCCATTAGAGAACTTGCACTTAGAGAAATGATGCAAAATTATAAAAGGAAATGTTAGTATATCAGACTTGACAATAGTTTCTTAAAATAGACTGAATACAACATATGAGTTATGAAACATTAATGCATCATAGACTAGTAGGGTTTGACCAAAGAAGGTAAGGCCACCTAAAATTTGGAAATTAATTAATGATATTCTGAGAATTAGTGACAACAGTTCATGATTCTTTTTACTGATATAGAAAATCATTTTAAAATTCAACAACTATTAATGATTTTAAAAAAAAACTTTCACAAACTAAAGGTAGAACTAAGTATTCAAAGTGATAAAGGGCATATTTTTAAAAACCCACAGTTAACAAACTTCATGGTGAAATACATAACATTTCCCCAGATCGGAAAAAATACAAGACTGTCTCATTGCTTCTATTCAAGCATCAGCTTGTATATCAATCATAGCCATTGCAACTAGTCAAGAAAAATGAAGAAAGAACAAAAATTGGAAACAGACCTGCCATTATTCATAAAAAAAAAAAACTTGTCTTAGTAGAAAATTCTAAAGGAATATATGGAAATATCATTTGAACTAATTAATTAATCTAATTAAAATCAATAAATAGTTCTACACCATTATTGAACAACTGTAAAATAAAATGGAAAATACGATTCTATTTACATCACATAAAGATGTGAAATACTTAAGGATAAATTTATTATTTTTTGTTTTTTTTAATTAGTTTATGACAATGTGTCTGATTTAGGGGAATAAGTTCACACCTATTCAAGTGTATGTGACCACACCACATCCAACACTAAGGCACCCAAAGTCTTCTACCATAGTCCACTGGGCTTCTCCATAGTTTGTTCTCTACCCACAACTCCCCTTTGGGTAGTCTCAATTATGCACTCATGATTCTATGGTTTGTTTTATCTGTTCTTAAAGATAAATTTAATAAAACTTATACAAGACCTGTATACTAAAAACTATAAGATATCACTGAAAGAATCCAAAAAAAGAATCCAAAAACTTAGTTAGGTAAATATAAAACATTTATGGTAGACTTGGAAGACTTTTATTTTTAAGATGGTAATTCTCCTGAAATTGATTCATGAATGTCAGGAAATCTCAATCCAAATCCAAGCAAGTAGAAAGTGACAGCTGAATGTAAATTATTTTATGAAAAACAAAGGACCTTGATGACCCAAAGCATTACTGAATGAAATAGAAAGACAGAAGATGTACCTGATGTGAAGAATTATAATAAAGCTTTAGAAATAAAAAACAGAAGAGAATTGGTACCAAAAATAAGTCATATAGATTAAAGAAATAAAATTGTCTAAGCTTTGCAAAGAAAACGTACAAGGTGCTCAATATCACTAATCAAAACCACAGTGGCATATAACCTCACACCAGTTAGAAGAGCTAACTCAAAAAGAAAAAACAGCAAGTATGAGCAGGGCGTGAGAAAAGGGAACTGGTTACTGCTGGTGGCAATGTGGTTGGTGTAAAGCATGGAGATTCCTCAAAAAATGGGCAAAAGAGCTAAAAAGGCAATTCTCCAAAGAAGACATGCAAATGGCCAACAGGCATATGAAAAAATGCTCAACTTCTCTTGTCATCA
>JAGFMF010011719.1:7017054-7060546 GCA_019455555.1 Galemys pyrenaicus | reverse complement strand
GATGTGGAGAAAAAGGAACTCTCTTACACTGCTGGTGGGAATGCAAGCTGGTCCAACCATTATGGAAAACAGTATGGCGGTTCCTCAATCTACTAAGAAAGGAACTTCCATAGGATCCAGCAATCCTACTCCTAGGAATATACCCCAAAGACACAAATACACTGACTCAAAAGAATACCTCCACCCCTATGTTTATAGCAGCACCCCTTACAATAGGTAAGTCCTGGAAACAACCTAAATGCCCAAAAACAGATGAGTGGATCGGGAAGCTGTGGTACATACACACGATGGAATACTACTCAGCAATCAAAAAAGAAAAACCAGACGCATTCATAGGAACATGGATGGAACTGGAAGGGATTATGCTCAGTGAAGTAAGTCAGAGGGCAAAAGAAAAATACCAGATGGTTCCTCCCTTAGGAGGAACATAAGGGAACCAAATAAGGATCAAGGAAAGGAATAAGAACAATAATAATAACAATAACAGCAATAAAGACACAAAAACCAAAAATGAGGAGACAAGGATGGACTGGGGACACTTGGTGGGGAGGGGTGGGAGAGGGTTGAGGGAAGATGGGAGCACGAGGGACTGAGGTGATGGTGCACTGGTGAGATGGTGATGGGGAATGCATGGGGATTACAATTGATGACAAATATATGTAAATTTAAAAAATTTATATTAATAAATTTTTTTAAAATAAAAAATAAAAAAAATATTGAAACTAGAACTACCTTATGTTCCATCAATCCCCCTCCAAATAAATTGCTATCATGCTCTTATAGAGATATCTGACTCCTGTTTTCATTGTAGCATTATTCACAAAAACCAAGGTATGTAAACAACCTGTCAACAAAGTAATGCATAGAGAAGATAAAGGGTACAAATTTCCAGTTAGAAGATTAGCAAGTATAAGGATCTAATATACACAATGGTATTTATAGCTAATAACTGTGCATCAAATCCTTGAATTATGTTAAATATAAGTAGTAGCTAATGCTATAGTAGTAATTATTTTGCAGCTTATAAATGTACCTAATCTATAAGTTGTACACCTTAAACTTACACAATGTTGTATCAACTATATCTCAATAAAATATAAAATAACAAAAAGAATAGAGTCTAGATTTACAAATACTTGACAAATTGATTTTCAACTACAATCCCAAGCCAATCAGCAAGGAAAGAATAGGAGGGATCTTTAACCTGATTTTTTTAAATTAAAATATAACAAACATTTTCTTAAGAGTGAACTTTAGAAAGCTTTTTCCACAAAATAGGGAACTAGACAAGAATGCTTGCTATCACTAATTCTATTCAGCATTGCCATTTTAGACAATTCAATTCATTCTAGACAGATCAATAAGAAAGAAAAAGAAATCAAAATCTGAGAGTGTAGAAATAAAATTTTCTTTATTCACCACTTACATGATTGTGTATGTAGAAGATTTAAAAGGATCTATAAAGTATTGTTATTAAATTTCAGTTAAATAATGTCACCAGATACAAGGCCAGTATACAAAGATCAATTTTATTTTTATGCACCAGCAATGAACAAATAGAAAATATTTTTTCTAATTGTGAAACTATAACATTATAAAATTTTCAAGTAACTACTAAATAAGGAGAAAATCCATTACACTAAAAACTAAAAAATATTTTTTTAGACTATAAGATGTGAAAATAAGATATGCTAGTGCTATGGGACAATTGGGTGCATATATATAAAACAAATTCAATTCTATTCTTAATTAAATTTTCACAAAAAAAATTCCAGGATAATTAAATACCCAACAGGAAAATATAACTAAAATCTACAATAAATTACAGAAAGATATCGTGTAACCTGAGTATGAGCTATGTTAAAGAAAGTGCAAAGCACAGATCATAAAATGAAGGATTAATAAATGTGATTAGAGGAAACTTGAAAACTTCTAAGCAAAGATACCCCATACAATATTGAAAGTCAGGATACATATTGGTAGGAAAAAATTTCACTTCATATAACCACAAAGGATTAGTAATCATTATATATTTTTAATTGGATATTACATCTTTTAATTGGCTTACAAAAAAGATAAACAAACAGCACTATAGAGAGGAAATAGCATAAAAAGTGAATAGGTAATTCACAAAAGAGAAAAATAAATGGCCAAGGACCATATGGAAAGATGCACAATCTTGCCAGTAATCAGGGAAATGCAAATCAAATCCACAAAGAGAGATCATTTTACACCCATCAGATTGGAAAATATTAAGCCATCTGACAATGCCAATTGCTGGCAAGGACTCTCATCCACTGGTACAACCATTTTGGGGAACAATTTGGCAACACCCCATAGAGATTAAGATATGCATATCCTTGTACCTAGAACTTCTACATCTAAGTATATACCTTAAAATCCTTACATATGTGCACCAGGAGATGTGCACAAAAATTGGAAACAACCTACATGTCCATCAATGGAAAAAAGAATAAATTAATGTTGGTATATTTATACAATTGAATACCATATAGAAATTAAAATGAATGAACTAGAATTACATATATCAACATGTAGAAATCTTTTTAAAAAACAGAAAACGTACTTAAAAATAAAAGTTGTGGGATGATACATATGGCATAATGGGATGGATATAAACCTAAGAATATGCAAAACAATACCATGTATTATTTATGGACACATATGTAGTAAAAATATTTTTAAAACATGATAAACACCAAGTTTGAGATGGGACTATATTTCTGGATCAGGAAGCAAATGAATGAGATTGTGGAGCGTAATAGAGATGGCGCCAACTGTTTTTGTATTATTTTATCTCTTAAAAGAAAAATGAAAGGTCTGAAACAAATATAGCAAAATGTCAAGATTTACCAAAGCTAGGTGACAGGTACATAAGTGTTTGTTAAACTAGTCTAGCATTGTGCTGGTAAATTTAACAATTGGCTCTGCTGAGGGAAAGTCCAGATTTGTAACATTGGCCAATTTTTGTAGTGTAAATATTCCACTATGACCAATTTCAAACTACACCAATTTCAAAATAACACCACTGACCACAAAGTTGGGAGTAGGTCCTTCCAACAGGTCCTTGGAAGGCAGAAGGAAAGGCCTCCAACATACCATTGTATTATGCTTTCTGCATTAAATAGAAAAAAATGTTATGCAAATATAATTTTTAAAGCACAGATGCACACAGAAAATAAAAGCAAAGCGTGTTGAACTCTGATACTTCATTGCTCCCTCTTCACACCATGAGAATCCGAGAACACTGACCTCTGGATCCCTCGTTAGGAAATGGCTGATGTGCTGGGATTCAGCAGGACTTTTTCATCTTCTTTAGTAAGAGAGACATTTTCTTGATCAACAAGCAAGCATGGAGGCATCCAAAGACATGGTTACATAGAGACATAAAGGGTCACACACAGGACTTGAGAATAGGCAGGCTTTTAGACACATATTCCCAAGCCTAATACAAGTAAGTGGTCAAGGAGTCTGCAAGATGCGGGGCTCACCTCTTCTAGATACACAACAAAACTGATACAAAATGGAGCCAAAAACAGGAGGAAAAACCTATCAACACACACTAGGGACATCAACCAAGTGAAGGAGTAGGAAAAACTCCAAGTGAAGTTGTTTAAGGTAGTAAGAGGGCAGCACAGCCCATTCAAGAGAAAAGTGGCTGCCCTGCTGAGCCCCGATAGCTGTTGACTTTGGTACATACCAACACCGATGCTCCTGTGACCCAGCACCATACTGGTTAAGGGGGGTGGTTGAGCAGGTACCTAGGATGGAGAGTGCATTGTGGGAGAGCTGCAGAGGTGAGGGCACAGAGCACAAACTACTGACTTGAATCTGAGCCTGAACTGGGTCACTTCCTTATAGAAGCCCAGGTTGAGATACCTAAAACACTTGCCAAACCCCATAAAGTAATGCTTTACAACAAGAATTTAAAATTCTTGAGAGTACTGAGCCGATCCTTTTTTTTTATTTTATTAAATTTATTTATTTAAGTGTATTTGACATCATTTGTATTCCCCAGGGAGTTCCCACCACCATTCCACCCGTGCACCATCACCTCCGTCCCTTGTGCTCTTTCTGCCCTCGTCCTATTCTTTGACCTCCCTTCCTTCCTCTCCCCCTCCCCTTGGTCCCTTTGGCTGGTCCTTTTTCTAAAGGTCCTCTTTCTCTTTCAAAATTCTTTAGGAAGTGGATCGTAACCACTAAAAAATTGTGATCCAAGAAGCTCTGAGACAAGAGGTCTAAAGATTTCCAAATGAAATAATGCTACGTAGGTATACATCAAGATACATAATAATAAAGCTGTTGAGAATGAAAATGAGGAGACAGAGGAACACAGTAAAAATGCCAGAACCAAAGCAAAACAAAAAAACCTTGAAAGGACCCCTGACTCACGGAGTGGCAGAGCATGACAGAAGGGGAATTCAGGGCAACAATGCTGGCAATGCAGATGGAAAGTAGGAAAACAACAGAGGATATAAAACAACAACAGAATAAGGATGATGAAAATATGAGACAGCGACATTCAGAAAAATTGAGTTAAGAAACATACTTGATCTAAAAAACTACAATTGAGGGCTTTATTTTTTTTAATTAAAATATTTTAAAATTTACATATACTTGCCATTAATTGTAATCCCCATGTATTCCCCATCACCATCCAATTGAGGGCTTTAACAGCAGACAAACAGAAGCAAAGGAAACAATTATTGAACTTGAAAACACAACACTAGGAGCATAAGACTAGAAACGAGGTCGATTTTTAAAAAAAAGAATATTTTAAAAGTGAAAACAGTATTAGAGGTTTCTGGAACAACTTAAAGAGAAATAGCCTTCATATCATAGGGATCCCAAAAGGAGAAGAAAAAGAGAAAGGCAAAGAAAACCTACTTAAAGAAATAACCACTGAAAAGCTGTATTCCAAGAAGCGGTAACACAAGAGGCCCAAAGATCTCCAAATAAAATAATACTAGATAGGCCTACTAGTAATACTACATCAAGACACATAATAATAAAAGTATTGAGAACCAACAATAAGTAGAGAATACCAAAATTATCAAAAGAAAATAAGGTAAATTATAAGGGAACACCGATCAGACTATCAGCAGATTTTTCAACAGCTAAATTACAAACATGAAGACATTAGAAAGAGATATTTAAAATACTTAAAGAAAGAGACTCCCAGTCCAGAACCCTTGAACAAAATAATCAATGATCAAAACAAAAGGAGTCCAAAGCTTGACTAAAAGGAAAACTAAAAGAGTTTATCAACACCAAGCCTCATATGAAAGAAATCCTGATGGAATCATTATAAAGCAATGAAACAATGAATACCATGCAAAAAAACACATCAATGACTTAACATGAAGGAGAAGGAGGAAAGTAACTATGTGACCCACTAGAAATAGCCAGAGACCACACTGTCCAGTGGGTCACATAAATAGTCCATCATATAGACAGAATGGTAGAAGCCTCCACCAAAAAAAAAAAAAAAAGAATACATAAGACAAAAGAAGTGGAACCTAAATAAAACATAATAGGTAGTACTCAAAAGAAAAGGGGGGGATAACCTCAGCACTGTCACCACTGGGATCTGAGTTTGATCCCCAGCCAGGAAGCTGACCCACATATAGCTCAGCAGACCTCCCCTGTCTCTTTTTCTGCTCCCCTTCATAGTGTATTTCAGTAAATCTACCTGTTCTGTTCCACACTCTGTCTTTGGTGAATCCTCTCACATACACACCCCACACCTCTTCCCTACACCAAGTTCTCCTATGCAAAAATAATTTTTTTTAAAAAATTTTAAAAAGACAAGTTAAACCAAAATAGAAACCAAAAATATAACAAAATGGCAATAAGCACTTATATCTCAATAATCACCTTAAATTCAAAAGGCTTGAATGTGCCTGTCAAAAGATATAAACAGGTTGAATGGATTTCAAAATGCCCAACCTTCTATTTACCAGAAACTCACCTTACCAACAAAGACAACCATAGACTTAGAATTAAAGTATGGAAGACATATTTACAAGCAAATGACAACCAATAATATCAGGAACAGCATACTAGTATCTGCCTAAATAAAATTTCAATTAAGAAAGGTGAAAGAGATGGAGAAGAACACTGTATTATAATCCAGGGTTTAATAAAACATGAACAAATAGCACTTATAAATACATATGCACTGAATGAAGGAGCAGTAAGACATGTAAGTTAATAACAGAACTTAAGAAAGATATAATACAATATCTTCAGAAAGATAACACCATAATACTATGTGACCTTATTATCCCACTTACAACAGACAGATCAACAAGACAAAGTTTAAATAAACAACAGCTTTCAATGAGGAACTAGATCAACTAGTCTAACAGATATTTACAGAACATTTCACTCAAAACCACTGCATACACATTTTTTTCAAGGACACATGGAATGTCTACAAAAATAGGTCATCTCTTGAGACACAAGTCAATTGTTAATAAAACCACAAAGTTTGAAATTATACCTAGTATCTTCTCTGACCACAGTGTCATAAAACTATTAAATCAACTATTAAAAATGGGTAAAATGATGATACAATCTCCCAGAATCTATAGGACACAACAAAAGCTGTCTTAACAAAGAAGATAATTGCAATATATATTAAAACACAAAAGGAGGAGGAGAAGAAAAGAGAATCCACAAACAACTTAATATCAAGCGTGGAAAAAAGGAACAAATAAGATCTAAATTTAATAGAGAGAAGGAAACAATAAAAGTAAGAGCAGTGATAAATGAAATAGAGATCAAAAAGACTATACAAAAAATATCAATGAAACTAAGAGCTGGTTCTTTGAGAAGATAAACAAAATAGATAAATCTCCAACTAGACTAACAAAAAAGAAAGCAGAGAGAAAACAAACAATGAAATCACAAATGAAAGAAGAGAAATCACTACAGATAGCACAGAAATACAATTATAAGAAATTACTATAAATAACTACATGTCCATAAGTTCGATTACCTTGAAAAATGAATGAATTTCTAAATCAACATAGTCTACAAATACTAAACCAGATAGACACAGATGAATTGAACAAACCAAATATAAGTATGGAAATTGAAGGAGTAATAAAAAAATTTCCATAAAACAAAAAGGATCACAAGGTTTTGCAAATGAAATTAATCAAATGTTTGAAGAACTAATGCTCAGGCTGCTCAAATTGTTTTTAAAAATTCAAAAAGAAGGAATCTTCCCCAAGACAGTTTATGATGCCAATATTAATACCAAAAGAAACCAAAAACCACAAAAGGAAATCATAGCCCAACATCCTTGATGAACATCAGTGTAAAATTTTCCACAAAATACTAGCAAACTGAGCTCAGTTATCACAAGACTTACACACATAGTCAAGAGGGAGTCATCCTAGCGACACAAGGTTGGTTTAATATATGTAAATCAGTGCATATAATTCACCATGTCAACAAAACTAGAGATGTTGTAATGATATGATAATATCAATAGATGCAGAGAAAGCTTTCAATAAGATTCAAGCAATTTATGATAAAAACTCTAAATAAGATGGGAATATAAGGAACCTACTATAATATTATAAAACTCATATATCACAAACCAACCGCCAATAGTGAAAAACTGAAAATTTTCCCCATAAAACTGGGCACAAGACAAGGATACCCATTGTTACCACTTCTATTTAACTTGGTATTTGATATTTGGCCAGAACTATCAGACAAACACAGGGAATAAAGAAAATTCAATTAGGAAAAGAAGTGAAATACCACAATTTGTAGGTGATATATTATACATATAAGACCCCAAAGAATCCATCAAATAGTTACTAAAAACAAATGAACACAGCAAAGTGTCAGTCTACAAAATCAACATACAAAAAGTCACTGTTTTTTATATACATACAACAAACAAAAGAAATTAAGAAAATAATCCCATTTGTAATTGATTCAAAAAGAATTAAATCCCTTAGAACCAAGCTAACAAAGGCACTAAAACCTATACAAAGAGAAATACAAGATATTATTAAAGGACTTAATAACATAAGGAAATGAAAGGCTATTCCATATGGACTCCTGGATGGGGAGAATCAATATAATCAAAATGACTATCTTGACTAAAATGAAAAATAAGTTTAAAATAATCCCCATCAAAACCCAGCAATATTTTTCAAAGAAACTGGACCTACAAAAGGCCTCAAATCGCAAAAACAACCTTAAGAAGAAAGGCGAGAAATGGAGGTAACAAATTACCTGACTGCAAACTTTACCATAAAGCAACAGTATAAAAAGCAATCATTGTTGGCATGAAAATAGATACACACATCAATGGAGCAGAATTGAAAATCCAAAAATAAATCCACACATATACCAGCACCTAGTCTGTGATAAAACATCCATGACCATAAATGGGGAAAGACAGTCTCTTTAATAAGTGATGCTGGGACAAACCGCAAATAAATGAAGGAAGTTGGTTTACCAACTAACACAAAAGAAAAAATAAATCCCAAGTGGATTAAATATTTAGATAAAAGAAAAAGACTCAGATATAAGACCTGCAACAATAAAATCCATAAAAGAAAACATTGGAGATACATTCATGATATTAACAATAAAGATATTTTCATAACTCAACCCCTCCGGCAAGGGAATTAAAAACAAAAGTAAACAATTGGGATTACCTCAAGCTCAGAAGCTTCTATAGAGCAAAAGAAAATACGAGATCATTAAATAGACCTCCATCTAAATGTGAAAAAACATTTACATAATACATGACTGATAAGGGATTAATATCCAAGATATATAAGAAACTCATACAGTTCAACAACAAAAATCAAATAACCCAATTAAGAAATGAGCAGCAGATATGAACAGACAATTCACTGAGAGGACATCCGAAGGCCAAAAATCAAATGAAAAATTGTTCATCCTCAGTCCTAGCAAGAGAGATTAAAGATCTACATCACCTCACACTGTGAGAATTGCACATGTAAAAGAGACCCCCCCCAACAAATGTTGGAGAGGATGGGGAGAAAAAAGGAAAGCTCTTACACTGATGGTGAGAGTGTGAGTGGGCAAAACCATTATGGAAAACAATCTCCATTTTCCCCCAAAAAATTAAAAATGCAAGTACTGTATGGCCCAGCAATGCCATTCTTGGGCACACACCCACCGAATATGAAATGGTCAGCCAAAAAAATCCATATGTTCCACAATATTTACAGCAGCATTATTTACAATAGCTAGGCTATGGAAGCAGCCTCAATCTCCTTCAATAGATGAATGACTCAAAAAGGTGTGATACTTACACATCATGGAGTTTCCATAACCACAAGGAAGGACGAAATGCAGCCATTTTCAACAAAATGGAAGGAATATGAAAAAATAAATGCAGCAAAATGAGCCAGAAAAATAGAAACAAGTATTAGACATTCATGTAACAAACAACACAACAATGTAAAATATTTTCATCAACAAATATCCCAAGGTCTCTGAGGTTAAGAGGGAGGGGGAAGGAAAGAGACAAGAGGGGTCAAGAGATGGTAGCGAGGGTAGGAGGGATAAATAATACATGCATGCATGCATGCATGCATACAACCACGCGTGCGTGCATGCGTGCGTGCGTACATACAAAACAGAAATGGTCAGGAATACTACACTCTCTGTGCACAGAGTCCCGGGACATAGGTCTCTTCACTTTGCTCCACTGAGAAGTTCTAGCCTTCTGCTGAACTGTTTAGGATGACAAGAAACAGAATGTTAAAAGAGATAGTATCCTCAGGAGCCCTTTAGTCTCTGGCTCACCAGTATTCCTCGCAAGTCCTTGAGCACCCCTGGGTTGCTGAGGGGTGGGATGAAGGCAGAAGGAACACAAGGGACTGAGGTGATGGTGCACTGGTGAAAGGGTGGCAGGAATTCCACGGGGACTACAATTGATGTTAAATACATATAAATAAAGAAAAAAACCCATTCCCTCTCCACACACAGCAGCTCCTCTTATTTTAATCTGACCTGAGTGTAGGCCCATCTCATAAAATTTCATCCAAGCATCTGGTTCCTCTATTTCACAAACAGGAACAGTATGGAAGTTACTGAAGGGTTTGCTCAACTTACACCTCAGTTTGTTCAACCTTTTGCCACTGGAGAGAGAGAGAAGGGATGTTCTCAGAGCCACAGAGAGATCAGACCAACATGTAAGTCCCTGTGTTCTGACTCCTACCCAGCTCTTCCCACCCACCCCTACCCTCAGTCCAAAACCAAGTTCTGCCATCTTTGGGCATCATCCCTTCTCTCCTTTGCTTCTGACAAATTGGAAAAGGGGGACCCATGAAGACCAGCAGAAAGACAGAAGTGGATGGAGGTGCAGATGGAGCAACTCATAAGGATCACCTTGGGAAATCTGCTGCTTTCCTATCTGCTGCAAGGTACATAATGGGCCTACCTTCCTCCCAGAGGTCCAACAACAGCGCGGGGCTTGCCAGGTGACAGTCTTCACTTACCTTTTGAAGAACGCAGAGAAAAGAAAGGCTTTATGGTAGCTCTATGAAGCTCTATGAAGCAGAATAACCCACTTTTTCTCATCTTCCAGAATCATCATCCACTGGCCCTGGAGCTTTGAGTACAACAGCTAACTTCTCTGAGACTCAGTCTCATTTGCAGAATGGGTTGTTCATGGGCTGAGAAGCTGGTGATAAGAGTTAAATGATGTCACAAACATGAAGCCTTCAGCCTAGAGACTGACTGCAGATTAAGTGCCCAAAAGATATTGATCCTCGTATAGTAACCCATAAAACACTCAGCATGTCTTATATAGGCACAGATAACTCTAATAACCAACATTTATGAGCACTGACTGTGTATGAGATAGCACCTTCCTAATCCTTACAACAGTGATAAGGCAGGACTTGTTACACCCATTTCACAGGTGAGATAGTTGAGGTTTAATGACAAGACTAATGAATTCAATGCATTCAATCAGGGGCACAAGCAAGATTAAACCCAAGTGCAGTTAACCCCACATTTTGTCCTTTTGACTAATCTACCAGATTCCCATCCTTATTTGGTGGCAATAACTGTGAAAATTCAAAGGATGGAGCAACCATTTGCAGTCATGGTAGAGCAGGTGGAAGGCTTCTTGGAAGAGGTGACCTTATAGGATGAATGGGAAGGGGAAATCTGTTGGACTGGATGAACAACATCTCCAATGGCAAATGACGGACTGGGCTGGATCACCTGGCAGGTGACCTGGAAATAGACCCACACACTAACATGGTCACTTGAACTTCCATGCACTGCTGGGTTCACATCACCCCAAGGGGGTTAAAAGAACCATTGACAGTGCCTTGGTTTGGGAAGTCATACACTTAGACTCTGCACATCGAGGCCCACATCAAGTCAGGCTGGCTAAATTTAAAGCTTCATTTTACCATTTCCTAGCTGTTTGTCCCTGATAAAATTACTCAGTCTCTCTGTGCATCAGATTACCCAGCTGCAAATGGACTTAATAATACCATCCAATTAAGGTAATGTAAAGACTGAATAAGGTGATGAACATGAAGCACTTAGTGCGGTGCAACCACATAATAAGCTCTCATACATGTTAGCTGTTTCTTAGACTGTTGGTAAGATCATATCAATTTTGAGATACTACATTTACAATAGTCCTAAATATCAGATTGTTGCATTAATTTATTCTAAAACATCAGCTACCTTGGGAACTTAGACACATAGAATTTCAGCATCTCAGAATCATTAAATATTAGACTTCTAGAATTATAGAACCTTCCAGCCTTAGAGTAAAATTACAGTTCAAGCCAATAAAATTTGTAATGTAAATTTCCACTAAATGCTGTCCTCCTCCTCCTCTCTCTTTTGGGGATTGGAACTATTATTTTGTCACCAGGATCCTTGACTTTTCTCCCCAGAAATATATGTTTTATTATTATTTTTGTTTCAAGGAGAAGCATTTATGTTCTTCTCCCCCACCCCTTCTTTTTGCTCTCTTCTACTGAGAATATGATGTGATGGGTAAAATATCAAGTGCAATAAGTCAAAATTTCTGACAGAAATAATAGAGGCCGCTTCCATTTCCAGCCGTTCTCCCAGTGATAACAATTAAGCCCCGGACAGTTTGAACTTTTTACAAAGAATTAATGATGCATGTGAACAGGGGGGAGAACAATTGCTAATAATTTATGAAGTCTTCACCAGCTCAAAGTAGGAGGTTTGGTAAAGTGAGGGGGGAAGCTTTGAAAGGTAAACACTTTGAAAAGCCATTCTGAGGATCTGCCCTGTCAATTGAGAATTTACTACATTCCATTAAACAACCTAAAATAACTTCTATGGTAATCACCCTTCAGATACAGGCGCCGGTGCCGACAAAGGTATTATTAAGTTAAATTACCCTAAAAGTGTTGGATTGACAGAAAGGTTCAGTCAATGGTTTGGAAAGCCGGGGTCCCTAAATGACACCAGCAAACAGATACTGATGTTCTGGGACTGGAGAACTTGGCTTTCCAAGACCTGGCGCTAACAGGATTTCAATTTGAGCTTTTAAATATTTCATGTTCCCCTGCAGATCTCAGGAGGAGGGCTGTAGGATTCGCAGAGTTAGAGACCGGGGCCCCTCCTTGCCTTCCAAGATTGGAGTGGAAATAAACAGAGACCTATATGACGAGGGGGCTTGTCTCTTGGAGGAGAGAAAGGAGAGGTAGAGGGAAGACACCCTCTGGGGTTCAGTGGGGAAGGAGTTAGGATTTTAATTTATGGGTAAGAGAAATGACACCCACTTCCCCATCTTTAATGAAAGGTCCCCTCCCCAGGGCTACATGCAAATGCACAGATCACTCCCCCCCAGGCTGAGTTCCTTCTGTCTTGAGTCTCTGGGTTCCCAAGTCAAACCTCCAGGACCTGCTAATGATGCTTAAGCCAACTCTATTAACACAGAACACACCAGGAGAAAGGTGCCCACACCGTAGTGTGAGTTCAGATTATGATCTCAAACCAAGTACCCGGGTGAACTCCAGACACACAAACCCACCCTCCCCCACCCACTTCCAAACTCCAGGATATCCTCATACCCTCCCCAAAGAATACCCACCCTTGCAACTCCTCACACATACAGTAATGTATCTACCTGTTGAACTTGGCGCGGGTAGCCACCTGGCATGTATTCTCATGGTTTTGCTTTCCTTTGCTCAAAAGTATGTTTGTGAGATTCCTATAGCCTTTTCTATGTCTCTGTGGCTTGCTCATTGTCCTGGGTGCTTCATTTTCTACCGGGTGAATGTCCCCCCATCTTTTTAGCCTTGTTTCCTGAGATGCATCTGGGTTGTCCCCCCTTGGAACTAATTCAAATCGTGAGGCTATAAACTTTCTTTTACAAGTCTCCTGGAGCACATATGCATGTCTGTCTGTTGGATTTATACCAAGAAGTGGAATTGCTGGATCCTAGGATATGCAAAAGTCGGGCTTCAGTAGATGCTGACAAGCAGATTTCCCAAACGGTTGTGTCAATTTCATCTCCCACCAGCAAGTATAATAGTTCCGGTTACTCGACATTCTCAGCAACACGTGGTCTTTCCAAGCTTCTTAAATATTTTAACCATTATGGTGTGTGTGCAGGGTATCACACTGTGATTTTAATCTGCATTGCTCTGTTTGCTGATGCCTGAATCTGAATGGCTGTTTTTATCAGTGATTTTGATACCCATTTCCATGCAGTACCTATTCAAGTCTCTTGCCTATTTCTCTATAGGAGTATCTGCCTTTGACGGTGGGAGGCCATTGTACTGTCTTGCTAGGAGCTCTTTGTCAAGTGACTAGATTCCAAATATTTTCTCCCACTGTTTCTTACCTTTTCTTTCTCTTAATGGTATCTTTCAATGAACAGACATCCTCAGTTTTAATTTTAATCTTAAGTTTAATGTGATTTACCTATTTTGGGCGCACGTAATTTCCATTGAGCGCTGCTGGGAAGAGAACCAACGTGTCTTGGCAGACTAATCTCATTTCACATGCCTAAAATGAGGAAATCCAATAGAGATGGTGTCTTGAAACATTTTCCACATAACATGTGATGTTCTACATATAGCCAGCGCCTGCCCTACACACGCCTTCATTCAGTCAATATATGTTTTTAAGAACCAGCTATGGGCCAAACTCTGTAATCAGTGAGCACTGACCAAGTCCCTATCCTCAAGGAGTTTAGTTTTTTTCTTTTTTAAATATTTATTTATTTATGCATATAAGAGCTGCGGTACAGGCCAGATCTGTGGGGTGGGGGTGGGGGGGATTCACCAGAGACAGAGCAGGGAGCAGAACAGGCAGATCAATTGAAATCCACTGCTGAGGGGAGCAGCGGGCGAGGCAGGAGAGGTCTGCTGCGCCATGTGAGTCCCCTCCCTGGCCGGGATCGAACTTGCGCTGCTGTGCCTCGGATGCTTCACAGTGCGGTGCTTAACCCTTTGCACCTCCAGGGAGGGTCGAGGAGCTTAGGTTTTAGTAGGGGGTGGATACCATGCACATATCAACGAGTGGGGGGGGGGGGGCTCCCAGGGCTGTACTCGTAAGTGCTGAAAGGAAAAATCAAAAGGGAGTAGACTGACTGTGGAGGGGCTGCAGTGACCTCTCCGGGTGATGCTTAAGCTGAGAACTGAACGATGAGAAGGAACTGGCCTTGCACAGCCCTAGGAAAAGAGGGCCAGACAGAGAAGCGCCGATTCTCTGAGCGTTAGCAGGTCGCCAAGGAAGGGAGTGGAACTTGCACACTTCGGATGGGGGCAGGTGACACGGTGACCTTCACGGGTTGTGAAGGTCAAGGTCGTGAGTTCGAACTGTGAAGGGGAGATTGTGTCTGATATTCCATTCAAGTGATGACTCTTGCTTCTGGATGCAGGATACGTTTTAGAAGAATAGAAAAGAATACTGGGGAGCCCTCCCTTGGGTGGGGGTTCCAGCTAGACTTTCAGAAGAGGACACTGCAAGTACAGACCAGGATGCCTGGGCTGGAAATGAACAGTGACAGCAAAGCCTCCATCGTCCTGCAGTCACACAAAGCACACACAAGTCCCTTAAGACAGCAAAGATGATGGTCCTCCCTACTGTGGTAAAACCCTCTCCCAGAAGGAGATGGGTCCCCCCTGCCTAAAACCACAGGGGAGATGTTGGTGTTGGGGGGGCTCTGGGGCTCTCCGGTCCAATTCCCCACCTCCCAGGGCGCTGCAGCGTCACCTCCAACCTTGAGCCTGTGTCTTTCTAGCCCAATTGGACCTTCCAGAATAAGGTGAAGAACGAACTTGTCGAGACCAGTCACGCTGCCCACGGACCCTTTCAGGAAGGGAGCGCGCCCTCTCTGAGATCTAACAGGAAACTCCTCCAGAGCTCGACCCACCACTCCTTCCACTCCTGACTGGTGTCCCGAGCCCCTGCTGTGCCAGGAAGGAAGCGGAGCGGGAGAGGGCAGCACAGGCACAGGGCCGCAGCGGAGTCAGCTTCGCAGGGTGCTGGCGCGAGCAGCTCTCTCTGCATCGCCACGAGTCTGTGGTTACTTCTGAGGCCATTGCTGTTGCTGTTTTCATTGTTATTAGAAGTAATAACAGGGCTGAGTTACTGAAGGCTTCTTTGTTTGTGAATCTGCCCCCTGGGCCCATTCGACCACAGGGCAGGTGACCTGCAGCACCTGCTGTTTCTTCGAGTCTTTCCTCCATGTAAACACGTAGTAACTCCTCAGGACTAAGCCCAGGAACCACTCCTATCTGTCTCTCTGTCTGTCTGTCTGTCTGTCTGTCTGTCTGTCTGTCTCTCTCTCGCTCTCTCTCTCTCTCTCTCTCTCTCAGACACACACATACACACACACACACACACACACGACATGCCCTTCCTCTTCTGTGTGTCTCACCACCCAAGCGTTTCACCCGTGGGGGTTTTGGGGAGCTTGCCCCTGCACGGCAGACACCAAGTTCCTCTAGGGCACCTTCACATGAAGGGAATGTGGCTGCATCTGTGACGTGCGGGGCGCCCACCATGTACCAGTTGTCTACTCTACATTTCCCTCCTCACCTCCTTCCACCCTCCCAGAGAGCCTGGACTGTAGATGCCCCTGTTATCCCATTTTACAGACCAGTAACGCTGAGGCTCCGAGAGGCGTAGTAACACTTCCCTGCTCGCCCCTTGCCTGGGAGGCCTTTCGGGGTCAGACAACGAGCCACGCTCTCTAGCGACCTTACTCCCTGACGTAATCCCAACTGGCTTCTAAATGTGCCTTCACGAGTGCCTGTCTTCCCCACCACACTCCAAGCACCGTGGGGCCGGAGACTGGACCCTCCCAGCTCACCCTGATTTGCAGAACATGCTAGTGAGTAGGGACCCCAAAAAAATGATGGGAGAGTAGAGAGAAGGGTGGGCAGGAAAACCACAAAAGGAACGAAAAGGATAGAAGCAGAATGTCCTGGGGCTCCTCTTTGGTTGTGTTATTCTGGAGCTGGGGGAAGAAGAGACAGTTCTGATATCACTCCCCCAGGGAAATGAGCCCCTCCACAGTCTTCTCCCCCTGCTACACGCAGTTCCTGTGGGCCTGCAGAGCTTCCTGAGCTATGGAGCCTGCTCTCTGCCACCTGCATGCCTTCACCTTCATCCTTAACCAGGCTAAGCTGTCTGGGCCCCACACCTTCCTGCTGGGAACGGGAGAAGCAATTACTCCTCCAGGGCCCCCCACTGCTCTCCGGATCCAGAAACTCCTGGAAGCCTGACAGCTGTGTGTGTTCACATCTGGGAGCTTCTGAGGGCCAGCCCAGGCACAGGCTGACCTGTCAGGGGCTCAGGAGGGGGTGCCCCCTGGGGCAAGGAGTAGAGAAGTAATTTGGGAGAAAGCTCTTTTCTCCTTCCTCCCACACTTGTCAGGCAAGGCCAAGAGCCAGCCTGCCTGGAGGAGACCAGTCCCCCGAAAGGCACAGTGACGCTGACAGGTAGCCCACCTACAATTCCAAAGACCAGGATAAAAGGTCTGGTTTGACTTCTGCTGTGCTGTGTGACCTCGGGCAAGTCACTTACCCTCTCTGAATCTGGGAAATTATGGTAAACCCGTTAGAGTAACTCTCTCTTGAAACTGTCAGTGACATGAAACAAGATCACTTACAGGAAGGGTTCGTCACAGTGCCTGGAGCACAGAAGAACTCAGTAAGTGGGAGCTATTATCACTTGATAAGTGTTGCTACCTGTAAGTCTTAGAACTGTCATTAAGACTAAGTGAGATAATGTATCCAAAGATTCTAGACAGAATCTGGCACAAAGCAGTTGCTCAGGGCCTCCCTGGTGGCACAAGGGGTTGAGCACCGCACTGCTGGGCTTCCATAGCCACTGCAGCACGAGTTCGATCCCTGGCCAGGGAGGGGAACCACATGGCGCAGCAGACCTCTCCTGTCTCCCTGCTGCTCCCCTAAGCAGCATATTTCATTGCATCTGCCTGTTCTGCTCCCCATTCTGTCTCTGGTGAATCCTCTCAGAACACTCCCCCACCGTCGCACCTCTGGCCTATACCCCAGCTCTTGTATGATAAATAAAATCTTTAAAAACAATAAAATAAAGTAGCTGCTCAAGAATTATTCATTTCCATTCCAAGTCTGGAGTGCCACCTGTTAACACAACTGGAGTCTCTATCCACCACTTGGTGTTTAAGTAGCCTTCAAGGTGTCCCTCGTGTCTACAAGGGGTGGGTGGGGGGTGGATGGACGAACTGAAAATCTCAATAACATGAGGTTTGTCTTCATGGTGACATCACAAACTCGTGCTCCCAGTCCCGAGAACTGGTGGGCACGGACTCTGGTCACAGAATGTGGGGTGCCGTGGCTTCTTGGAGAGATGCTCTAGAATGCATGAAGCCAGCCGCGCTGTCCACCACACCCTCAGCTTCTATCATGCCCACAGCAGGTGCTGCCACTGCTTCCCAGAAGTCTTTGGGCCGTCCTCCATTGGAAAGCCCCACCAGCCCATGAGGATCTGATGCAGCCATGTTTGCTTTCTTTTCTAGAGTTTCCACCACCCATTCACCCGTGCACTGTCACCATAGTCCCTTGTGCTCTTCCCATCCCTGCCTTAATCTCAGTCCCTCCCTCTTCCCAGCAGAATGGCTCTGATTTGTAGTTGTCTGTTTATTTTTGTTTTGTTTTGTTGTTTTGTTTTTTTCCTTGATGCCCTATATTCCTCCTATAAGTGAGACCATCTGGTATTTTTCTTTTTCCTTCTGCCTTATTTCATTGAGCTTAATTCCTTCTAGCTCCATCCATGTTTCTATGAATGGCTCTAGTTTATCTTTTTTGATTGCTGAATAGTATTCCATTGTGTATAGAGACCACATCTTCTTCCTCCAGTCACCTGATGCAGCTCTTAATCCGCATCTAAATGTCCTAGATAGCTTAGTTTTAAAGAAGACCTCAAGAATTCTTGAATGCAGATCATTCATATACCAACAATAACTACCACAACCATTTAAAAAGTGTTTCAAATGTCCAGGCTTGTGCTCGTTATTTTTTATGTTTAATTGCACTTAATCTCAGTATTCCAAAAAGCAAGACCCATTCCATCTATAATGCACATGCTACTCGATCTATAATTCTTAATTCAAAGTATCAGGTACTTTTAAAATTATTTTCAGGATGACATAAAGTTCTCATAAATGCCAAGTTTCAGCAGCTTTTTTCTAGACCTTCTGATTATCTCATTCTTTCCGTGGTCCCCAAAACAGGCACTTAGTCCTTCTTTGAGGCAGTTCTGCCTATAGGAAGGAATTTATCATTATTATTATTATTATTATTATTAATCATTTTACAGATGAAGAAATAAAAGCACAGATAGATTAAGTTAACAAGGGACAGAATCAAGACTCCAAGGCTGTTTGATTCAAAAATGCCACCTCCTCTTTAAGGAAAACTTCATCTTTGATGAAGAAATTGAGTTCCCACAAGGGCTGGCGGTTTGCCCAAGGTTATACCCATAGTCAAGTCCAGAATCCCCCTGGAAATGCCCTCTCTCGCCTTCTCCCACCGGCCAGATTCCAGAACAACCAGTTCAAAGATTCTCTTGGCATTCACACCGCTGCTGTGGCCTCGCTTTCCTGCCCTGGGCAGCCCTGGGTGCCCATCAGAGACATAAAGCAGGTGAGAGTATTTCTGGAAATTTTCTCCTCTTGATGAGAGAGAGAGTCTGAGGTCTGGGCACCTTTGAAATCTCCCAACGTCAGCCATCATCAGCTGTAACTGGCACCTCTGCTAATAAATTGAGAATGTCACATCTCCCAAACTGCATTATTACCGTTTATAATTTTGATTGTTCATTTGCATACGAAAATTAGTCCTGTGACATGCGTGAATTTTATTTTATTCTTGAACTAATTATAAACAAGAATGCCACATTATTTACATAACTAATTATTGTTCCTTATGTTCCCCTGTTTTTAAATCGGGGGCCCATTCTCTGTTGGTTAACTACGCAGATGAAAAATCCAAGAACATTTCTAAAGTTTAGGAACTTGTTCTATTTGCATCAAATACAAATTCCTTTGAATGAGAGATAATATGCTTTCCATTTTAATAGGCCTAAATTAGGTTGATCTTAATTTATAGTTAATTTGAATGAATAATTCCTGTCTACCTGACTCTGTTTTTTCAGCAGCTCATTGTAAATGTTTATTAACCCATAAATCTTCTGGCTTCCTTTAGGAGGCGATTTTAAGCTCCCCCCCTCCAAACTGGAGGGAGTATGGTGCAGAACTCTTGGGGGAAGTACAAGAGCAGTTAAGAAACCTTGGTATAAATCCCTACTCTGTAAATTACATGCTGTGTGCCTTCAGGCAAATACCTAAACTTCTCTGAGCCTCAGGTTTCCCAGTTGTTAAATGTGCATGCTGAATTAGATGATCCCCAAAGTTCTCATACTCTGGGGTGGGGAGGTGGGGGGAGAAAGGCAGGGCTATATAGCTCCTCCCCCATGCCTTTGATTATATGTGCCTTTAAATCTCTCTTCTTTGAGGTCCTCCATGGTGGCACAAAGGGTTAAGGTGCAGCACTAAGAACCTATTAGCAGCCACTAGTAGCACGAGTTCGATCCCCGACCATGGAGCTGACCCACATGGCGCAGCAGACTTCTCCTGACTCGCCGCCCGCTGCTCCCCTCAGCAGTGGATTTCAGCCCATCTACCTGTTATGCTCCCCCACTCTGTCTCTGGTGGATCCTCTCACCACCCCCCACATGCATATTTTGTATGCATAAATAAATACATATTTTTTTTAAAAATCTCTCTTATTTCTCAAAAGCTACCTCTTCTTTTTTTAAGATAAATCTCTTTCCACAAATGGGTCCATTTTGTTGCTGCTATAAAAGAGATTCTACCATCAAGAGGCGAGAAGGAAAGGCTGCCAGGTTGATGCTGGTATTCCAGGCACTGGGGAACGTGGGGCAGACTTGGTTTAGGCAGATCGCACTGCAGGTGATGATGGGGGTGGGGGGGCACGCCACAGAGGCTCCTACTAGCTGTCAGTCACACCAGGAAGATGTAACCCACACTGCTGTGTCTGCAGGCAAAGATCTCTGCAGTCCAAAGACCTGGTCTTTAACCCATTCAGCTCCTCCCTCTGAGAGATGGCTTCCCCTTTCTGAGACTCAATGTGTCAAATGAGAATAACAATCGAACAGATTTCCCAGGAGATTGCTGGAGACCTAAATGAGATAGTAATGTGCAAATTGCCTGGGGTATAGCCAGCGGTAGGCAGGTTGGATACAGCCTGACCTTTCCTGTTCATCTGTTGACCCCTGGAGATGAGGAAAAAGAGGATAATGATACATGTATTAAGTATTTACTGGGTGCTGCTTCTTCAGATTGTGACCCAGGAGTCACTTCAGGAAAGCTTTCTCTGACCTTCCAGATGAGGTCACACTCCTCATTGGAGGTGCTCAGAGATCCCTGCACCCCATTCACTGCGGCAATCACAGTTGCAATTTCACTTTCTTTGTACCATGTCTAACTCAACGATTATCACCACCATCCTACTTCTGACAGGGGTAGACACCGTCTGTTTTCATCTCCATCACATCCCTCAAGTCCAGGCACCAAGAAACCCTGCAATGTGTATCTGAGAAAATAAGGACTAAGCATTTAGATGACCTTTAATTTTCACATCATGCACATTTTAAAGATGACGAAACTGAGGCTCAGCGAGGGAAAGTTCCCAGCTCAAGGTTGCATACAAAGTAAATGATGAATCCTGGATTTGAACTTATAGCTGTTTGACATTGAAGAATCCCAACCTCTTAAACTACTGTTTACTTTTGATCCAGAGATGGGGGACAATGGGGGGGCCCACAAAGTGGGGCTGAGCCAGTCCTGTCTCTCAAGGCATCCAAGGTGATTTGCTTTGCCATCGACTAAAAAGAGAGTGTGTGACCTTTGAGACACCCACCAATGGGGTGGGGACAGTCCCCAAGAAAAAGAAGGGCTGGCTGAGGACTGTTGCTATTGGGTGATAGTTGTCCACAACAGGTAGTGAAAGATCTGTTTTCCCTGGTGGGGGTAGAACCACAAAGTCAGAAGCCCGACTCTTCTGGCCCTGATAAGCCCATTTTTGCTTTCAGGTTTTCCCTGTAGGAAAATAAGACCCTCCCTAGAGCAGAAAAGTCATGTCCATTACAAAATTCAACCAAGGGGCCTCCCTGGTGGCGCAGTGGATTAAGCAACGCACTATGAAGCAAACCACAGCCACTGCAGCACGAGTTCGATCCCTGCCTCTTGCCAGGGAAGTGACCCACATGGCGCAGCAGACCTCTCCAGTTTCGCCTGCTGCTCCCCTCAGCAGTGTGTTTCAGTCCATCTGCCTGTTCTGTTCCCCACTCTGTTTCTGGTGAATCTTCTCACCCCCGTATCTCTGGCCTGTACCCCAGTTCTTGTATGCATAAATAAATAACACTTTTTTAGAAATAATAAAATAAAATTCAAGCAAGCCTTTCCTGAGAATCCTGGCTTCAGGTGCTGCCCTTGGTGCCAGGGACACAGGGAGAAACAAGAAACGTTAGAAGTCCACAGTACGGCTGGGAGTTGAAGGGCATGCCTGAGATAACGTTTATCCAGATCAAAATCAAAGACATAAATTTCTCATTGAGCCTAAATCTAAATCCCTTCTGACATTCATTCATCCTGGACACCCCACACCACTCTCCCACCCCACTACTGAGGCAATCAACCCCAAAAACGCACCTTCTCATATAGGACCCCAATCTAAGCTAACGGCTCCTCCACAGTATCTGATACAACAGATCCTGGGGTTCTTTGGGGCTGAAAGCAGGTAAAATCTACCACAATCCTGGGACTGGGAAGTTAGACGTTAGGCAGCCATGTTTTATGCCACGTGACTGCCCAAACCCCGCCCCCGGCAAAGCTGAGTGGACCAAGGGTGATCACCTGACCGAAGGTGGCCAAGCCATAGACCTGCATGGCCAGTTCTGTGGCCGGAGCTTCTAGCCGTGAGACCCTCTCCACTGGATGTTTGCTTGTTTCACTGAAGACGTGATCACTTAACATGTGCCTGCTGCACGGAAGAGGAAAAATCTGAAATCATCTACATTTTGTGGTAGAATTACTAAGCGGCCATTACTTCCATGCCCCTTGTTAGGGATCTTACAATGCCTCCCATTCTGATGCTGAGCTCGACCCTGGAACCTGCTCTGGCCAATGAGACTTTAGCAAATGAGAACAAGACTGAACTAGCCTGCTGGAGAATGGAGCAGAGTGGAATTAACCAGATGTCTCAGCAGGAGCCAGCCAAGATCAGCCCACAGCCAGCCGATGAGCAAGATCCGAAGACCTCACAGCCCAGCCCAGCTTGTCTGCACCATACACATCATTTCTGTTCACCTCTGAGGTCTGTGATTGTTTCACAGCATTGTTTCTTCCATCTTTATTAAGATAGAACTGACGGACCTCCCTGGTGGCACAGCAGGTTGAGCCCCATGCTGTGAGGCATCCTGGCTACTACAGCACGAGTTCGATCCCCGGCCAGGGAGGGGACCCACAGGGCGCAGCAGACCTCTCCTGCCTCGCCTGCTGCTCCCCTCAGCAGTGTACTCAGTCAGTCTGCCTGCTCTGCTCCCCACTCTGTCTCTGGTGAATCCTCTCACCCCTCATGCGTCTGGCCTGTGCCCCAGCTCTTGTATGTATAAATAAATAAATCTTTTTTAAAAAAAGATAGAACTGACAATAATACTGTAAGTTTAAGGTGTAGAATGTGTGCATTTGATACACTTGCATATTGCAAAATCATTACAGCCATAGCACTAGCTAGCGCCTCCAAGTCACATAATTGCCATATCATTTTTGTGGTGAGAATGTTTAAGATCAACTCTCTTAGCGACTTTCAAATCTATAATATAGTATTATTAACTGTAATCACCATGCTGCATATCAGAGCTGGAACTTTTTCATCTTATTTCTCGGAGTTCATAACCTTTGACCAACACATCCCCTTTTCTCCCATCCTCCAATCCCTGATAACCACCACTCTCATCTCTGTTGCTATAAGTTCAATAATTTTAGGTTCCAGGCTTTAGCAAGATCGTGCAGTATTTGTGTTTCCTCTGACTTATTTCACTTAATGCCCTCAAGTCTTATACATGTTGACACAAATGGCAGGATTTTCTGCTTTCTCATAACTGAATAATATTCTGATAGGTGGGTAGGTAGGTAGGCAGGTAGGTAAGTAGATAGATGGATGATTGGTAGAGAGACAGACAGACAGATATATATATACATATATATATATATATATCATGCCCTTTTTCATTTTCATTCACCTGTGACAGGCACTTGGGTTGTTTTGTGCCTTGGCTGTTATCTTAGTAGTGTGGGTTATGCTGCAATGGGCAAAGGAATGCAGATAGCTCTTTGAGATCATATTTTCATTTCCTTTGAATAAACAGCCAGATGTGGAATTGCTGAATCATATGGTGGCTGTATTTTTAATCTTTCAAAAAATCTCTATTCTTTTTTTATAGAGACTGCGCCAATTCACACTCCCACCAGTGATATACAGGGTTCCCTTTTCAGCACTTCCTCACCAACACTTGTTGTTTCTTGACTTTCTGATCATAGGTATGAAATTCTAACAAGTGTAAAATGATGTCTCATTGTGGTTTTGATTTGTATTTCTCTGATGATCAGTGACACCAGCACTTTTCCATGTACCTCTAACAACCTTACTGTGTAAAAATTTTTATATCATTTTACACTTCACTGAGCAACATCTCATAAATCATCTAATCTGTCTTCCACTTTCTGATCCATTATAAGTAAACTGCTTTCTCTGATTCATACAATGAGTGAAAAAAGGAAGCCCTTGTTCTCACATTCATTCATTTATTCATTCATTCCCACACTTATGCAGACAATAAACATCTAGTGATCACCTACTATGTGCTGAGCATGGTTCTTGATGTTAGGCTTTCAACAGGAAAAAAATAATAGCTCTAAAACCCCCATTGAGCTTACATTCTATTTACCTTTTGACTTTCATTCATCCATTCATTATCTGCTCACTGGAAACTTACTTTATATAATAGGTGAGAAAAGTGAGGTCAGGCCTTGGCTCTTGAGGGTCTGAGAGTCTCAAGACTTTAGGGGAAAAGGTTGTCCTAAATGGATTACACAAATAAGTTTATGGACTCCAACCCCCACTCCAGAACAACAATATTCCAAAACCACAAATCCAATAAGATGATTACCAAAGAGTGGCTCACTGGGACCTGAGGGTGGAGTTCAGCAGCCAGGCTGGGTATAAAACCAGAGAGGTGAGCCTTGGGCTCTCTTCCTTGGGAGCCATCTCCCTTGATTCAGAGCCAGCTGTCAACGTGCCGCTGGGTTCCAGCTCAAAAAATCTAGTAGGATGTTTATGGATTTATATCCCTCTCTTCTCTCTTTGTTATTACTACTTTATCCCCCTTCTTTTATAAAATAAACCCTTTGATAACTTTTATCGCATGTGCCTGCAGTTGGGGCTTATTATAAAAGTCTTTCAAGCGCACAGGTGAGGACCCAGTCAAAGAAACCCATTTTATATTAGGGTTGCCCTGTAACAAAGAGACAGATACAATTTGGGGTACTCCCTGTCATGGTCACAAGACAGGACTTTTAAAGATGTGAATAAAAGACTCATGAACTCCAAAGAGGTCACTAATGTGTACTTAAAATAATGGGGGCAGAAATGGGAAGTGAATCCTCCTTCTCCCAGTCTGAGTGGGACTTTGTATTGACAAATTATCGTTCTGTTAAACTGATATATTAATTTGTTCAAACAGTTTTTCCTGCAATTAAATGAAGAGCACCAAAGAGAGAACTCATAAGGAAGGTGTCTTATTTTGCTCTGTGAGCTAGAATCTAGTGACCTCTCCCGCAGTCTTTTCTTTTTTTTTTTTTTAAGATTTATTTTTTTTATTTATGCATACAAGAGCTGGGGTACAGGCCAGAGTTGCGGGAGGTGAGAGGATTCACCAGAGACAGAGTGGGGAGCAGAACAGGCCGATTGACTGAAACACACTACCGAGGGCAGCAGCGGGCGAGGAGGAGAGGTCTGCTATGCCATGTGGGTCCCCTCCCTGGCCGGCGGCAGGGATCAAACTCGTGCTGCAGTGGTTGCGGTTTGCTTCATAGTGTGTTGCTTAACCCGCTGCGCCACCAGGGAGGCCCTCCCGCAGTCTTTTCAAGGACAGTCAGTGGGCCTGTGACAGCCACTTGGGTGTTTTAGGTACTGACACAGTCAGCCCAGCAGCCGTGAAGTTAAGCAGCCCAAAAGTTGTCTGTGAGCTCTGGTCTGTAGTACAGCTTCGTGATGCCAGCTTTGTTTTGCTAAGTAACGTAATTTATTGTCTGAAGAGGTTTGGACTTGGAAGAATGGGCAGCAATGCTCACTTAGAACGGACGACCTTTTTAAACCATTTCTAAGAATTGTGGTCCCCTCCCAAACTCTCATAAATGCTCTTGCATGTGAAGTTTGCCACCTTATCAGGAAACAGAACCAAAAACAATGCCTTAAGAAATATTCACGCCAGGAGCAAAGTTCAACAGATTTTGAGTACTAACTACCACTGCCCTTTTCCCACCAAAGTTCAGCTAAGGGTGTGGGGTCCTCTGAGTGTGAGGCATAAGTCCAGGGGTGGAGGGTCTGGGGCTTTGGGGGCTGGAGAGTCGATGGGGGGAGAGGGAGGGTTGATCTCTGTCCATGGTCCTTAACTGACGTCTTAGCACTGATGGCCCTGTAGTTTCTTCTGCCCTTTGAACAGTAGTGAGAGAGAAAGGAGGGGGGAGAAGAAAGGGAGGGAGGGAAGGTGGGGAAAAGACAGAGACCCACTATTGGAGACACACCACTGTTTTGACATGGTTTTCAAGTAATTACAGCTACCAAGAAAGAAAATTGTTTTCCTTTGGAAAGTCAAGAGAGCATTTACTTCCCCTTCACCTCCCCCAACACAATGTTTGTGAGTGTGAAGTTGTCAGCCTGTGGTTTTGTTATGTTCGAATGCCTGTGTTGAGACTTGGCCATGCACAACTCTTGGGTTAAAGGCAGCGTTCAGGGTCTCAGTTTTAGTGGCTAAGGGAAGATGCTTCTAGTCTCCTGGTAGACCTTACTTAGACTGTGACCCACGGCCATACTGCCATCACCAGCTGGAAGACAGAAGAGGGCAGACTGCAGAGGGCAGCGTTCTAATCCTGGTTCTGCCCCCACATGCTGTGTAGCCACCAACAAACTCTTTCCCTCTCTGCACCTCAGGTATCACAACTACTAAGTGAGGGAGAAAGGCTAATGGATTTGAGGTCATCCATCCTTCTGACATCCTGCAGTTCCTCAAGCCAACTTCTTTTTTTTTTTTTTTTTGGAGTGAAAGAAATGACCACAGGTCTCATTTTCAATGACCACAAAAGCATTTCTCCACCATTAGGAGACTACTAGGCCTGGAGCAGATGTTCAAGAATGTAAGTTCTTCAGTATAAGAAATACATCTTTGCTTCCCATGAGGCAAACCTCCGATGTGCAAGTTCGTTTGTGTTCACCACATTTACTGCTCACAGCAACTTGAAGGTAGATACTGTTACTATCCCCAATTTACGGATGAGGAAACTTAAGCCCAAGGGGAAACCCAAGCTTCAAGGTGACTTCTTCAATGTCACCTTGATGAATAGGCACACTAAACCCTCACTGCTTGAAATCAAATGATTTCTGCTGTACTGGACCATGAGGCAAGGGTCATTTTGAAGATATCGCCCTGCCCTGAGAAGCCCTACCCAGTTCAGGAAAAATATCCAAGATCCCCTAGCCCCTCAGCAGCATTTCTGGCCGCTCTCTAGACACCAAGTTCCAATGACACACCTCTGCCAACTAGATTTCTTTCCCAGGGATGCAAGTGATACCAAGCTCCAGCCCCAAGCAGGGAGACCCAAGCCTGGCTTTTAATTAGGAGGCCCGTGATTGCTTGTTGTGACTTAGAAAACAAGCATTCTGAGACCTGGGGAAATCATTAAGCAAGCAGAGAGGCAACTAGGCTTGCTCAGGGCTCAGCTAGAGAACGCGGGAGGGAGAAGGCAGGGGCAGGCCCTTTTCAAGAAGCCGCGGGTCTGATGCCAACAGGGCCGGAGTCTGGTCTAGGAGGGAAGGTTGATCTGCTCAGCCCTCCCCACAAGGGGGGGAAAGGCTGCTTGGCCCATCATTAGAGGGTTTAAGCAGAAGCTGGACTGCTCCTTAAAAGGAGGATGGAGCTGAACAAGTGTTTAGTCCCTGCTATCAGTCAGTTACTGGGACAAACATCTTTCTACCTTCTTGAGTGTGCTTAATAAAGATTTGAGAAGTATTCGTCCCCTTTGACATGTGAGCCTTCTGAGGCTCCTACCAGCAAAGTGACTTGCCTAAGGTGACTCGGCTAGCGATGAAAAGAGCCAGTGTTTCAGGTGCTTGCTGCATGCCAGGGACAGTGCAATCACTTTGCAGTATTAAAACATTTCATCTCCCCCAAAATCCTAGAAAGCATATTGTCCTGTGTGGTGAGTGAGTAAACTGAGGCAGAGAGAGGTCACTGGGCAGATAGGGAGGGGAAGTGTCTGCTTTCCATCTCCAGAGCCTGAATTCTGATGTGCTACAGCAAACGCCCTCTTAAAACATCCTTGTTTCCAGAAGCAGTTCTGGCTGATCCTGGAGCCTGCCCTCTCTGTCCACGGGGCATGGTTTGCTCCCTGGAGATACTTAGATTCCTTTCAGTGTTGTTTTCCTAGGGCTTCTGGAACAAAGTTCTGCTTAGAACCACAGAAAGGCATTGTCCCACCCTTTTGGAAACCAGGAGTCAACAGCAAGGCCCTTGAGGTGCTGGAAGGAAGTGTCCCAGGCCTCTGTCCCAGCTGCTGGTAGTTTGGGGCCACAGAACTCCAGTTTTCACAGCTCTCCGCCTGCGGGCCTCTCTCTCCAAATCTCCCCTCTTTCAAAGATCACCAGTCATTTTGGGTTGGTTGGCCATGGCCTCATATGAACTAATGGCACCTACCGCAAACCTATTTCCAAAGAAGGGCACACATTCTGAGGTCCTGAGGTTGGGACTTCCACATATGAATCCCAGGCAGGGGGTGACAATGCAGCCCAGAACTCCTTCCCAGCCCGTGTCCTTGCCTAAAAGGAATCAGGTGAACAACGCGGCCCTAGTATCCTTGGACCACCCCCCTGGGCATCCCGTCTTCCCCCCCACTTTACTCCCCCAGCAGCCTCACTCCTGTGCCCCAACCCCAAGTCTCAACTTTGGGTCCAGGTGTTATTCTGGACCCAGCATCTGGCTCCTGCAGCAGTGGAACAGCCAGAAAGCAAGGAGGAAGTGCTCATTCCTTCCAGAGGAGGCGGTGAATATTTCATGCAGTGCAAGAGAGCAGAATTCCACACAGCCACCTCCTGCAAATGCAACATGACACCTTGTAATGGGACGATATCAGTACAAATCCGGCCTCGCGGCAACTCAGAACCCCCTGACAATTCCTCACATATTGTGCTCGTGTTACTGTAAATACGATCGCCAAGCTCAGCCTTCCACCATGGCCACACAATCCGAGGGGATCATTCCCATTTCTGCAGCTGGGGAGACTGAGACCCATAGGAAGTACTCATCCCCTGTTCATAAAGTTCAATTGATTGGTAGCCAAGTTGGGCCAGAGCCAAAGAAGCAGGAAAGGCAGATACAGGGTTGGTCCCCAGGGTCACAGCTGGGAAGAGATGGAGCAAGACAGAAGGAGTTAGTGGGTCAAAAGGAGGTGGGGAATGGAAAGAAACACATATGGCTGGAGAGCTGGAAACAGAAAGAAAGCTGGGACCTAGGGTACAAGCAGGAAAGAAATAGGGCCCCAGGGAGTCACTGAAGTTGAGGACTTGGGCAAGAGGTGAGTGGGGTCCCCCCAGGAAGGGAAACAAACAAAGTCATGAGATCAGGAGTAGAATCCTGGCTTTTGACAGGGAGGTCCCAAGTCAGAGGAGACTGTTATCACACTTCCTCCCGACTGGCCTGGCAGGACGCTGGCCATCTTGAAAGAATAAAGAACATCCAATCCCTAGGATGAACCAAGAGCAGGAAATCTGTGGCCCTCGTGAAGGAACCAGGAGTGGTGCTAGATAAGGGGAGTGGGCAGATGTATTGCTCATCCATCCCCCCTCTGCTCTCCATCCCAAGTCCATTCTTCCTCCTGCCCTGACTCCAGGAGGCTGCCCCTGAGGAACACATCACCTAGTCTTCTAGCTTGGGGTGAGGTCATGAAGCCAAGGGGGTTGGGAGCGGTACAGGGGGGCCAGGGTTCGTCAGTGCCAGATCCCAACAGGGCACCAGGGAGCTCACACAATGAGGAGAGGGACTGCTGGAAGATGAAGCCATCGGAGATGAAAGAGAGGCTGAAAGTTAAATGCCTATGCAATTTATCCAGGCACCTAGATTCAGCCATGCCTGAAGGTCAGCTTTTAGAGTTTTCAATTAGCTGATTCAACAAGCCTCCTTTTTCCCTTAAGCTAGCTTCTCCACCAAAAGAATGCTGACTGACTCAGGTGATCTTCCGGGACTGTAAAAGGAACAATTCACTTGTAATTGAACTAACCAGAGTCTTAATCACAGCACTGCATGACCTTGGACAAGACACGCCACTCTCTGACTTCATTCTTTCAGACTTGCAATCTCCCAGGGAGAAGAGCAAAATAAAATAGTACCTATAAAAGCACCTAGATCAAACTGGATATGCCCAGTAAATTAATTTACCTTGTACTCTCTCCCCCTTCTAGGCTCACGTACCCTACTGAAGAAAATATGGTTGCTAGCATCCCATGAGCGTGGGTATCCTGTGAGACGATTGCATACATTCTTATACTGTCATGCTCTCCCCCACCCCTGGGAATAGCAGTAAATACTAACATCCTGTGTGGTCTGGTGCAAATGCCGTAACTTCCAGGAGCTTCCATTTGCTGGATGTATATTGAAGATATCAATATTACTTACCATATGTTGTAAAACTGAGTTAACGTATATAGTGTTGGAGCAAAGTCTGGGACAGAAAGAGGGTTCAATCAGTGCTGACTATTCACTGGTGGTGGTGGTTTTAATAATTATTATTGTTATTACTATATATATTGCTCTCGTTTTATGTATATGAGTCTCTTACAGACCTTAACAACATCACCCTGTGAGGCCCGTGATAATGTCGCGACTGCACAGAAGAAAAACAGCTCGGAGAGACTGAGTTGCTTACCCAAGTGTGGGAGCCGAGATCTGAATACGAGTGTACCCCATCCCAAGCCTCTGGCATTTAAGGACAACACCGCCGCCCCGGGTGGCATCCTCACCCGCATTCAGTCAACCGTGATCTCTGAACTTAGAAAGGCATCTTTTTGGCACTCAACAAGCGCAAACCTCCAGAGAGCGCTCCCAAGTTTGCTTCTCGAGCCATCTCCCTCCGCAAGAGCACTTTAGGTTCATGTTAATGAAACACACTAAATGGTATGGCGTCTGCTCTAATTATAGACTCCCCAGCCCGTGCCAAGAGGAAGTTGGTTAATGCACACTTGAGTAGATTTCAAATCGGATTTTGTGAGTCCCCAGCATGAGGGAAGGAGGCCAAGTTCTCCTCCGGAAGAAAATAACGGGAAATGCTGGCACAGGGGCTGTTCCCTCTCCTGCTGGAGCAGGTGCCGCCTTCTGCTTCCCAGGTTACAGAGCCCGCTCTTCTGAAAGCGCAGCTCCTTTCCTTCTGGACTTTTCCAGGAGCTGGGAGGCTGGGGTGGGGGTGGGGTAAATTATAGGCGGAGGAGCTGGAGGTGCTGGGATGGAGGAGGTGCCACGAGCAAGAAACAATGCTTTGACTGGGAGGGAACTGTGTTCTGAGAGGCGTTCTGTCTCATCTCAGCTTTCACCACTTCTCTGCGTCTCAAGCTCATCATCCATCAGCTGGGGGTGCCAGCACTTACCTCATGATGATCCAAGGATGTGTGTCTCAGTGTTTGTTCAACATTCATCCAATATTTACACAGGCCCTGCTTTGTGGGGTGCTGTACCAGTTACTGCCATGGATGAGATGTGACGCTGGGCTCCCTGAAACTCCCGCCCCAGCCAGGACAGGTCACTGGAGCAAACCCTCATCACCTAGTGAGATGAGGGAAAGAGAGAAAGAACTCTCCAGAAAGGAGGGTTCAAAAACACCTGATCCAAAAATGGTGCTTCCTGAAGACTTCCTGGAGGAGGCACCTTAGGCTGATACCTCAAAGATGGCTCAAATTAACTCAAAGGGAGGCAGGAGAAGGAGTTCTTCTTCACATGGGAAGAGCCCACCAGAGGATTCAGAAAGGAAATATAACAGAAACTTTACTGACCACGGCTAACCATGGGGAGGGGGTGGGGAATGGCAAAAAATGGCCCGAAAACAGAAATGTTTTTGTTTTAAATCACAGAATTCAAGAAAGCCAGTCAAAATCACATTAACAAAGAATACTTGATAATGTGGGGGGGGCTATCTGGAAGGAGTGATTGGGTGAGTGATAAATGATATTGCCACATGAGCCCTAATGATGTAAAAAAAAAAAAAAATAAGAATAAAAGTAATATACATGTGAATGTGCTTTAAAAGAGTCTAGAGAGATATACATAAAAATGAGAATAGTAATTATCTGCAAGGGATGGGATTATAGATGGCTTTTATTTTTTCTTTAATTTACCCATTTACTGCAATAAGCATGCACTGCATTTGTAATCAGAATACAGTTCTTTAAATAGGAGGAATGCTGTTAGTGTAGACAGCAGTACAGATGTGGGTTCCCATGAGCCGACGACGAGCTGGCCACTCATGGGCAACTGTGACCTATTTGTGGTCTGCAAATCACAGCAGAGATTTGACGACCCACAGAGAACATCCCATATCACCAGGCAGGCCCGGGACGCCCAGGCCCCTGCGGCCCTGATGACGTGACTTGCGCCACGGTAGTCTCGCGATAACTCTACCTCCAATAACATCAAATGTTTTGATGACGCAAAAGTCTTGCGACATATGGTCATGATGGCCCCTTCTCAGTTCCTTGTAAAACTTTGCCCCCCGTTCTAATCCCACCTGCTGGACTTTATTCCTCATACCAGTGTCACGGGATCAGCTTTTACTAGCCTGTGTGCCTTCCATGAGTGGCACAAGAACTTCTGCTCCAGCAGCAGAGTCTGGCCTTGCAAACCTGCTCATGACCATCACAATGAGCAGACACAGATCTACCAGGCCTCATGAGAAGGCTCTTACAGAGCAGCAGACATGGCCGGGCGTCCTGGAGCAAGATCTGGGGTCCTCCCTCACCCCACAGCCATCTCGCCCGAGAATCCAGAGCTTCATCAGACCCCCAACACCATCCAGCGCTCAGGTAATGGGGACATAGCAGGAAGGTGGATGGTTGCCAGGTAGGCAGAGACACGGCATGAGACGAAGGACCGTCCACCAGCACTTCCTGCACACGCACACTCAGATGGCTTGCACTCAGCTCACAGCCCACTCACACACACACACTCGTGCACATGCTCACCTGCTCCCGTGCTCAGTCACACTTTCTACCCCCAACCAGCTTGCACGCACGCACTGAATTCACGAAGGCCCATTCATCCGACCGCCCGTGCACACTCACACACACACACACATGCTCACACACATGCGCACACGCAAGTGCTCGCACCAACAGGTGTAAGCTCACCAGCAAACTTACACTCACACACAGGCCCGCCAGTAACACATGTACATACATTTACACTCAACACACATGAGCTCCCACCAACACACACGTCCATTTACACACGTATCAGCACATCAAGAACAAACCCACACACATGCACGTCGTCTTGCGTTTAGTTTCATTCGAGCATCATCATGCCCCATGATCTGTCGGTGTCCCGGATGTCTCCCTCCTGGCCCTGACCACAGACGACCCCTGCCATGCTCAGCTCACGGTCCCCTGCCTCCCGCCTGTGCCTGCACACTCTCCAGGGACCTTTGTGAGTGATGCTCTCGCCAGCCCCTGCTCAAGAACTTACAGGACTCCCGCATCCATGAGATCAGGGCAGAGACACATCTGAGGTTGAAATATTTGTCGATTATTTCATGGACGCGTGCTGTCATTTATCCTGGTGTCTCGGGCCCTGTGCTCCGTGCTGAGCGGCCATGTAATCCGTCAAGATGCCTCCTGACTGTTCCCCAGAGTAGATGGTTCTGCTCAGACCCCCCCTCCTCACCTTCCATCTTGACCCCCAAGTACTTGCAACTCATTCATCCCTCATCACTTGGGCTTCCAAAACTTTTTTTTTTAAAGGTTTATTTATTTATGCATACAAGCACTGGGGTACAGGCCAGAGGTGTGGGGGTGGTGAGAGGATTCACCACAGAGAGCAGGGAGCAGAACAGGCAGATCAACAGAGGTACACTGCTGAGGGGAGCAGCGGGCACAGCAGGAGAGGTCCGCCGCGCCATGTGGGTCCCCACCCTGGCCGGCAGCAGGGATCAAACTCATGCTGCAGTGGCTGCGTTTTGCTTCATAGTGCGTTGCTTAACCCACTGCGCCACCAGGGAGGCCCGGCTTCCAAAACTTTTTAATCAACCACACTATAAATACACCAGACTACCCAGGACACATTTTACGTGTGTGACCACATTTTAGTCTTACCGGAACTCATCATAAGCACAAGTGGCTAAGACAGAGTTTGATAGATCTTTTTTTTAAAGATTTTTTTCCTTATGTATATAAGAGCTGGGGTAAATGCCAGAGGTGTGGGGCGTGACAGGAGTCACCAGAGACAGAGTGGGGAGAAGAACAGGCAGATGGACTGAAACACACTGCTGAGGGGAGCAGCGGGTGAGGCAGGAGAGGTCTGCTGTGCCATGGGGGTCCCCTCCCTGGCCAGGGATTGAACTCATGCTGCAGCGGCTGAGGAAGCTCCACAGTGCGGCACTCAACCCCCTTGTACCACCAGGGAGACCCAAGTTTGATAGGCCTTTAAAGGGTGGGCCTGGCTTAATCACAAATGAGCTAAGCTTTTATTATAGGCAGGCTCTGTGCTGTGTGCCTTACCTACATTATTTCATTACCCCTAAATAAAAACCCTATGAGTTTCTGTCATTCCCATTTTATTCATAAGAAAACCGAAGCCCAAAGAAGTGTAATCACATATCTCATAAGTGTACTTGTGCGCACCCATGGCTGTTCTTGATGTAAATCCAACCTAAGAAAAAGCCCATAGGGCCTTCCTCTCGGCACAGAGGGTTAAGGTGCAGTACTGTGAAGCTATTGGCAGCCGCTGCAGTGTGAATTCTATCCCCAGCCAGGGAGGTGACCCACATGGTGCAGCAGACCTCTCCTGCCTCGCCCGCTGCTCCCCTCAGCAGCGTATTTCAGTCGATCTGCCTGTTCTGCTCCCCACTCTGTCTCTGGTGACTTGTCTTATCCCCAACCCCATACCTCTGGCCTGTACCCCTGCTCTTCTGTGCATAAATAAATAAAATAAAATAAAAATATTTTAAAAAAAGAAAAAGAAAAATTCTCTTAAACCAGTGAAAGGAGCGTTATAGGCTCATGGGGCAGAAAAGTCGGAGGGGACAGCATCAGGCACGGCTGGACCCAGGCACCCAGGGCTCTCTCTTTCGCCATCTCTTGGTGTGCTTTATTTTGTAATAGTTTTTCCTCCCAGGAACTCTCCCCCTGCAGGAGATAAGCTGGTCAGAGCAGCTCTCGGTGTACCCCAAACTGATTCAGCAGCCACAGCAGAAACCCAAGTAGCACCGGACCGTGTTGGGCTGGTATCACTGGCTAACCTGCTGTGTACAGAAGGGCTGCAAATGCTATTGCCCAAGTCAGAGTCCTGTGCCCACCCCTGCAGCTGGGAGAGGTTTGGGTGAGGACGGGACCAGTCCCACCGGAAGAACAAGACTCTGTTTCCATGAAACACAGCAGACGTGAGCAGCCAGGCTGCTGCCCCCACTGCATGGGGATCTGACCCAGTGCCGCTTGTTCACAGCCCGCCTGTTAACCAGTTTGCTCCAGCCCCTCTATTTTGATTGCCTCTTTCTAATTCCCTGGCCCTGGGCTGACCCCTCTCAGCATCCCCTCCACAGCCCTCGGCACCGAGCGCTAGTACTTAACAGTCATGCCAAGCGGGTGATGGATGGCAGCTGCCGCCAGTGCTCTTCAAAGGAGACAGGCAGCTGTGGCTTGGAAATGACTCTCCTGTAGGGATGAAATCCCAGTGCACACGCACACCGGGGGCCACCTCTGCCTTTTATGGATTCTCCCCTTTGGCCCTTGTCCCTGTTCCTCGCGTGGACAAGCAACATGACCCAAGCTGCTCCAGGAGGCTGAAGGGGAATTGTGCGACCGTCCTAGCCTCCAATCACCAACTGCCTGTCCCTCTCTATTCTCAGAATGTCAGCCCTGGGAGACATCCCAGGGGGATTCGCACCCCACCTTTCCACCTAGTAGAGGCGGCTCAGAGAGGGTGAATCCTCGCCCACAGGTTGCACAGCCAAGGAGTGCAGTAGACTCCGTGAAAGGAAAGAGGAAAAGAACTGAGTTTGACGGTGTGCTTACAATGCACCAGCGACACGCCAGGGACGCAGCTGATGCTTCAGTTACTCACCCCGTGCACCGGATGCAGCGTCCGGGCGACCCCTCAGTGTGAGAGGCAGGGAGGAGCCTGGCTTCTACAGCTGGTCTTAAGTCACCTGTGTCTGGGACTCAGTTTCTCCTTTTAGAAAAATGGAATTGATGCCTCCCAGGCTGCCTCCATCTCCACGTTCCAGATTGTCCAATAAAGGCCCTCCTTAGGCACATTTTAAGGCTCCTGTACGCAGCCCAGGCACTGAAGAAGGGCAGCTTTGATGAGGAGGATGAAGCCCTCGAAGACCAAGGTCCTTCCTGCTGCAACTGCTGTGGCTCCCTCTGCCCTCCACCCCCAGCCTCATCTCTCAGCGCTGCACCCAGCCCCCCAAATGCTTGAACTCTGGGACCATGTCCTACCCTCCTGTACAGGTCTCTGCCCTGGCTGTGCCTCAGCTGAGTCTTCTTTTCTCCCACCCACACTCCCTGGCTGACTTCCCTTCTTGCTTCTTTTTCTGCTGGGAACTCACCCCTCTTCCCTCCCTCCACCCCCAAATCAAGCACCTCCCTGGAACAGTGCTCTTTCCCGAACCACAGCACTTTTTGCTGAGTTGTCATCTCCCAACCACAAGTATTTCTCGTCCTCCAGATTTTAAACTTGTCAAGGACAGAACTAAGCTGGGTCACAGCTGTATCCCCAAAGTCCAGGACCAGTCTGGGACACAGGAGGAAAAAAACAATTTTGAACTCCAGCTAAATAGAGCACTAACGGATATCCAAGAGATCTAGGAAGATTAGGCCCCAGAGACCCCTCTGAGCCATGAACAGAAGGGATTTTCCTTCCCTGTTCTCCAGGATTTCTGTTCCCCTGCGAGATGTATCATCGGTAATAGTAAAAGCATGTCAGTTCTAAGGATTGCCTTTCTAGCTGTGACTTTCTGGACGGGAGACTGGTCTCCTGAACCATTGCAAAAACCTCATCCTACCCTCGTGAAGATCCTCCTCTTACAAGCCAGGGTCACACTTGGAAAAGGCAGATTTTTTTAATTTAAATAGATTTTACATTATTTTTCATTTGTATACACTCTGTATTTCTCATCCCCATGAAATTCCCATCACCAGTTCAACCCCCATGCACCATCACCATCACCAACCTCCATGAACCCCATGTCCCTTATGCGTTTCCCAACCATTTTGGTCCTTCTCCCTCCTCCTCCCCTCGGGAATGTCTCAGATTTAAAATTGTCTGTTGACTATGGTACATATACACGATGGAATACTATTCAGCAATAAAAAATGAAAAACTAGACACATTCATAGGAACATGGATGGAAATGGAAGGGATGATGCTCAGTGAAGTAAGGCAGAAGGCAAAAGAAAAATACCAGATGGTTCCTCCCCTAGGAGGAATATAAGGGAACCAAATAAGGATCAAGGAAGGGAATAAGAACAATAATAATAACAATAAGGACACAAAAACCAAAAATGAAAAGACAAGGACAAATTGGGGACACTTGGTGGGGAGGGAAGAGGGGGAGGGTTGAGGGCAGATGGGAGCATGGGGGACTGAGGTGATGGTGCACTGGTGAGATGGTGATGGGGAATACACAGGGATTACAGTTGATGTCAAATATATATAAATAAAAAATGTTTAAAAAATAAAATTGTCTTGATCTTGATTTTTTATTTATTTTAATTGATTTTTTTTCCTTAATTGGTTGTTTGTTTCCTCTACATTCCTCCTGTAAGTGAAACCACCTGGTATTTTTCCTTTTCTTTATGGCTTATTTCACTCAGCATAATCCCTTCTAGGTCCATCCATGTTGTGGCGAATTGCATGAGTTTATTTTTTGATTGCTGCATAATATTCCATGGTGTATATGTATAACATCTTCTTGATCCAGTCATCTATTTTTGGACATTTGGGTTGTTTCCACAGCTTGCCTATTGTGAACAGTGCCACGATAAACATAGGTGTGCAGGTGCCAGAAAAGGCAGATCTTGCACTTAAATTTTCCTACCAGGCTGACACAGGTTGGGTCTTAGGAGGACAGTACTGACAGACCCCCCCCTTCCCAGGCCCCAGCCAGCCAGGATGGTTTATTAGCACAACCCACAATGCTGAGATTGGGTTATCAATTCCATTTCCCAAAATGAGAAACTGAGACAGAAGTAAGCAAGTATCTTTGGCCAATACCAATAGAAGGAAGGGGAGGGAAGAGGACTGGGCTGGGGAGGGAAGAGCCAGAACTCTGATGAGTCTTCACAGTCAATCTGCCCTCATCACCTTTCAGACCTCAGTTCTCCCTCCATCAGCCTGGTCACCTTCAAATTCAGCATCACATTCCTACCCCAGGGCCTTTGCACTGCCCAGTGCCTGTGACTATAGTGCTTTTCTGCAGCTATTCCCATGGCTTTTTCCCTCACAGTCTTAGGACTTAAATCCACCTTAATATACTATCCTCCCATGACCCCCGCCCAAGTAAAGAGTAGAGTCCCCTCCCCTCCTCCACTACCAGCATCTGACTTACCAGAGAGTTCCTGTTTACATTATTTTTTGGCTTCCCTCCATTTGAATATAAGGTCTGTAAGGACCAGTTTGATGCGTGCGTATCTCCAGCACCAAGCCCAGAACCGGTACATTGTAGGAACTCAATCCATCTGTGGGTCGAGTCCAGAGACTCCAGTGGACTTGAGAAGAGCAGTTTTCAACAACCCCATGAATTAACCCATGGAGTCTGGGCTGTAGCTGTGATTGTAAATCTCGTTAGCCCCATTTTACTGAGGAGGCAACCAAGACCGACACAGCAAAGCTACTCATGGTCACAGACCAGAAAGCAGCAAGTCTGGGACCGTCCCCCTCCACAGCTTCTTCTGACAT
Source organism: Galemys pyrenaicus (assembly GCA_019455555.1). Lineage (NCBI taxonomy): Eukaryota > Metazoa > Chordata > Mammalia > Eulipotyphla > Talpidae > Galemys > Galemys pyrenaicus. Next base: position 7,021,495 of record JAGFMF010011719.1, on the reverse strand, counting down.
CCCAGATGGGGCAGGGGCCCCTGGGAAACTGCTTGTCAGCTCAGGGGTCCTGCCAACCCTCTGTCACTTCAGATTCAGTTGGAGCATCCATAGCACAGCAGCATGAGTTCAATCCCGGCCAGGGAGGGGACCCACAGGGCGCAGCAGACCTCTCCTGTCTCCCCGCTGCGCCCCTCAGCAGTGTGTTTCCGTCCATCTGCCTGTTCTGCTCCCCACTCTGTCTCTGGTGACTCCTCTCACCACCCACACCTCTGGCCTGCACCCCAGCTCTTGTACGCATAAATAAATCTTTAAAAAAAAATTCCTAGGACTCACCCATCTCTCTGTCCCATCAACCCTCCCTGCTCCTGGTCCACATTTACTCTGATGCTTTGACAAATCCACCACCCTGGGGAACTTACCCATCCTCAGAACAGCTGGTGAGTGCCCTTGCTGGAACTCTCTGCGATGATGTGACAAATGTCACATGGCAGACACAAGGTTTGCCATGGACTCTCTGCTCTGGGACAGAGCCAGCCAACTTCTCTGAGCCTCAGTTTTCCCATCTCTTTAATGGACATAAAGTGGACATAAACCACTTTTCCTGGCTCCCCCAAAGCATCCCTTATATGAATGCTCACCATGATACTTAAAGAAACAGTGGCAGCTTTGAGCTCAGAACCAGGCAGCTGAGAGCTCAATTAACCTGGCCAACTTTATCACACATAGTGAGCCGTGTCAAGGGACACCTTTTTAGAGGCCCATGAAAATTTTTAAATTCTTTTAAAATTAAAAGTAAATTTTAATATGATCCAGTCTGAATTAGATTCCTTTATTCCAACACCACGGTAAAATATAACTTTGTATTGTTTCTTAATGGAGCAAGGGCCGTGCCCTTCACCATCGCGGGCAAGTCTGTTCCCTTCGGTCTCAGAGCTGGAGGCCTGGCCGTGGGCTGGAAGCCAGAGGGGGCACTTGATCCACTAAATTGGCAGTTCTCACCATGTCATGCTCCCCAAGACCTGACAGTCATGCACCGGTTCACACTCACTCGAGTCCTTTTTTTTTATATAAATTACATTTGTTTTTAAGATTTATTTATTTATGCATACAAGAGCTGGGACACAAACCAGAATCGTGGAAGGTGACAGGACTCACCAGAGATGGAGTGGGGAGCAGAACAGACAGATGGACTGAAGTACACTGCTGAGGGGAGCAGTGGGGAGACAGGAGAGGTCTGCTGCACCATGTGGGTCGCCTCCCTGGCCGGGGATCGAACTCCCACTGCTGTGCCATGGCTGCTTCGTAGTGCAGTGCTCAACCCGCTGCACCACTAGGGAGGCCCCTTGAGTCCTTTTTAAATAAAACTCCTTTGCTTATTCCTGCAGCGGTACTTGTTGGATGCCTCCTCTTGAGTCGGGTATGGCCTGGGTTCAAATATCGGGGTGGCCCTGACTGGTGGTGTGAACTTGGAAATGTTACCTCCATGTGCCATTGATAAAATAGGAGCCACAGGGTGTCAGAATTCAGAGACTTGACCTAGGGAAAGCTTTTAGAAGAGGACCCAGCGCAGCATAACACCCCATAATGTTTGCCTGAGTTTCCTCTCGGCCCATGGTCCCTACCCCAGGGAGCCTGCAATCACATGAAATGTGCTGGTCGTTATGGTCATGGTGCTGGTGAGAAGATATTGGACAATATTTGGACAATAAGCAAGAGGGCCTTTTAGATGAGCAGCTAAAAAAGCCTTCTCTAAGGCAGTACCATTTTAGTAGAGACCAGAAGGAGCAAACAGGCAACCTGGGGAACAGATCCTCCAAAGGCCTTGGGAGGGACCATGGCAAGTACCCAGTATCTGCCTAGCGTGCACCAAACCCAAAGCCTGTCTCCCTCTCTATTGCACTTAAAACTCAGCACGCCCCCTGGAGGCAGCCTCAGGAATTATCCCCATTTTACAGATAAGGCAACTGAGATCCAGAGAGGGACAGGGATAGAAAGCAGACACAGTGAAAGCATCCTTGTAGAGAGGTCGTCCAATGAGCTGTGTGGGCTTGCAGAAGTCTCCAGCTTCCTCTTGAAACTGATCATATCCTTAGTCTTGAAACTGATTGCTTAGTCTTAAATCTGATCATTATCCTTCCCTTCCACAGATACCGTGACATTCCAGATAGATATCTGGGAGTTAAAACAGATATTTTCCACCACCACGCGTTATACTCATGGCCCCTGAAAAGAGCCCGCCACGCCACTAACAGTGCCAGGAATTTCCCCTAAATATCTGCTGCAATGTGTCTGTTTGGAAATTTCTCTGCTTCTTCCTACATTAAGGAACACTTTTCCCTCCATCATCTCCAGTAAGTTAAGTTCTCTAGATACAGCAAACTGATGTGCAAAGGGCATTGTCTATTATTTCATTCTAAAATGACTTCCTTCAGCTTTGGGGGAACAAGTGGAAAATGACTCTTCCTCCTCCCCCATATCAGCCACTGACTAACCACTACTCTCCAGCCTTCCATCCTCCCTCTGCCCTATCCAAGTCACACTTAATGGATTGTCATCATCTCCAAGCTGACATCCCTACTAGTGCTCTCTTTCCATTTCCCTTCTCCCACCATCAGGGGTATTATCAAAACCAGACCTGACTGCGTCACCCCATGTGTGACTCTGCAGCGCCCCCTTTAATTTCTGGGGACCAGATCCTGACCTTGATCTCACAGAGGTGCATGATATGGGATGTGCCAACCTCTCTACCTCCCCACCTCCCCTGACACTCCGTACTCCTGCCTGCTCTTGGAATTTCTGTGGCCCTTCTGCCACAGGGCCTTTGCACTGGCTCCTTCTACCTAACATAGTCTTGCCACATGCCTTACTGCCCACTCACTGAGACCCTAATGAAAGATCCTCCTCACCACATCTTCTCAGGTACCCATGCCCATCTTACCTCCAACCCAAAAGCCGTTTCTGGGTCCCCCAAAGCATCAGGTTATTTCACGTCTCTATGCCTTTGCCCAGGCTTCTCCTACCACCTGGAATGCCCTCTCCAAGGGCAAATACCCATAGAACCTGGGTTCCAATTCTAGCTGCATGACCTTGGGGAAGCCAACTCATTGTTGCTCAGTTCGGCCAGCCCGACCTCATTGTTTCACCTGTAAAATGGGGAGATTAGTAGACTCCATCTCATTAAGTTGTTATCAGGTACAAAAGCTTATGAAGGACCAACAGGGGTCACTCTCTGACTCTTCCTATTAGCAATGCCAGAGAGGCACAGAGCTTACAGCACCTTTCCTGGCTGTCCCTGTAGGTAACAGAATCCCACAATCTTTTGAGTTTCACTTAGTTGGGGTGGGCAGCTCTGGAAGCCCCGAAATGCTTTCTTATTTTTTTTAATTCTTATTAACATTTTTTTATTTATATATATTTGACATCAGTTGTCATCCCCATGTATTCCCCATCACCATCTCACCAGTGCACCATCATCTCGGTCCCCCGTGCTCCCATCTGCCCTCAACCCTCCCCCTCTTCCCTCCCCACCAAGTGTCCCCAATTTGTCCTTGTCTTTTCATTTTTGTTTTTGTGTCTTTATTGTTATTATTATTATTATTATTGTTCTTATTCCTTTCCTTGATCCTTATTTGGTTCCCTTATATTCCTCCTAGGGGAGGAACCATCTGGTATTTTTCTTTTGCCTTCTGCCTTACTTTGCTGAGCATCATCCCTTCCATTTCCATCCATGTTCCTATGAATGTGTCTAGTTTTTCATTTTTTATTGCTGAATAGTACTCCATCGTGTATATGTACCACAGCTTTCTTATTGTCTCCCTCAATATGCCGTGAGCACCAGAGAGAAGGACCTGAGAGCATGACTACCCAGAACCTTGGTATCAGGCCTTGGTAAACACTTGGTGAATATCAAATGAACAAATGCTGAGACCATCCAGAATGGAGCCAACAACCTTTCCTTCACCCGCATAAAGGCTGAGCTGTGAGTCCCCATCTGAACTCCTAACTAGGGCACCGGGTGGCATCTCAACCAAGCCCAGGCCAAGGTCACAGCAAGGGAGAGGGGGTAATAAGAGAATCACCAGGCTGAGTAGAGCTCATTGGCAATGCAGAGAGAATCCCAGCGGTGGCCGCTTTCTCTGGCAGGGAGCGCGGGAAAAGACAAGAAAAATGAAGCCGCCGCAATCTCATTTTCTGAGGCCTGCAAGTCAGCCAGGAAATAGCTATTATTCCATCGCACTGTCGGTATTAAGTTATTTCCTTCACTAAATACGGGAATGTTCATGAATATCTATTGAGTCCCAGGTACAGACACCTCCTGGCTCTGAGGCTCAGTCACTCTGCCTTTACATTCCTCCAACAACACCCCTCAATCTTGCTCTGAAGTGAAAGACAATAGTATTTTAAATTGGTTAATAAATCTCGGGATTGATGCTCCTCGAAGGCCCGGGAACTTCGTCTC
>JAGFMF010011719.1:6972805-7016549 GCA_019455555.1 Galemys pyrenaicus | reverse complement strand
CACTATGAAGCAAACCACAGCCACTGCAGCACAAGTTTGATCCCTGCTGCCGGCCAGGGAGGGGACCCACATGGCGCAGCAGACCTCTCCTGCCTCGCCCGCTGCTCCCTCAGCAGTGTGTTTCAGTCAGTCTGCCTGTTCTTCTCCCCACTCTGTCTCTGGTGATTCCTCTCACCTCCCACGACTCTGCTTTGTACCCCAGCTCTTGTATGCATAAATCTTTAAAAAAAAAAAAAGCACCTGGGGAGATGAGGATGGGCGGGGTTGGGGGATGTGGCCTGGGGCAGGGATTGTGCTGTTTGGAAAAACACCCCAACTATTGATTTTATTTTTTAAGATTTATTTATCTATGCATACAAGAGCCGGGGCACAGGCCAGAGTTCGGGAGGTGAAAGGAGTCACCAGAGACAGAGTGGGGAACAGAACAGACAGATGCACTGAAATGCACTGCTGAGAGGAGCAGCGGGCGAGGCAGGAGAGGTCTGCTGTGCCATGTGGGTTCCCTCCCTGGCCGGGGATCGAACTCACGCTGCCGTGCAGCGGATGCTTCACAGTGCAGAGCTCACCCCACCACGCCACCAGGGAGGTCCCAAGCTGTTGATTGTCACAGCACTTTCCTCAGCAGCACAGATGACCTTGGGCATCCCTTTTGGGGTGAAGAAAGCTTTGAAAGTCCAGCTGATGGCGATGCGAAGTTGGGCCGAGCTGTCTGCCCTTTGTAGGGTTCCTGCCACCTGCTTTTTTCCTAATCCATCCCCGCAGCCCCCCTGGGAGGTGGGGAATCCAGATAGTGTCCATGGGCGAGCAAATCCATGGGTCAGAATCATTCCTGGTTACCCAGGAGAGAGGTCTTGGGAGCAGGAATTCTTCCTAACTTGAGACCCCAGCACCCAGCCTAAGACTTGGCTCTTGGCGGATGGCCAGAGGGAAGGTCCTGCCCATGCCTCAGAGATTCCATGTGACCTCACCTGACAGCGTCTGCCTGCTGCCACTGACCACACAGCAGAAGGCACCCTCCAGGTGGCTTCCCTCTCCCAAAGAGAATTCTGCTCCCTCCCCCACCCTCCCACCCCACCCTGCCCCTCCCCCTCCTTGCTCTACACCTCCTTCTCCCAGTGAGCTCCCACTCCATTGTCTGAACTCAATCAGGAGGAACCTCCAGGAAGCTTCCCTGACCTCTGGAAAGTTCTAGTGCTCCACTGTTGTCTCCCCCACCACAGCACTTACCCTCAGTCATGACTGTTTCTTAGTCTTGACTCAAAATGGGACAGTCCCATAGTTACCTCCTACCCCAGCATCTCACTGGGGCCGCCAACATAGAAGTGCCAGGGGTAATTGTAAGTGACATTAATGACTTCTATTTATTCATCAGGATAGACTGATTGCAAAAAAGAATCCAAGTCTCTTCCCTCCCTGAAACCATGCCAGTGCAATATGAAGCTCTCCCTGGTGAAAGATGAAGACTTCTCCCCAGCTCTGGAATCTGGACTGGCTGTGTGATTTGTTTTGGCCACAAGAGTGTGTTGAAAGTGACATCATGCCTGGTCTGAGCTTGAGAAACCCGTAGCTTCCCTTCTAGAACCCTGCCAAGTAAGTCCACTATAGCGAGCCTGCTATAGGGCACGAAACATGTAGCCCGGGCACCTCTGTCATCAGTCAACTGTCAGTTGTGCGTGTAAGTTCATCCTGAACCATCCAGTTCACCAGCTTGCAGGTGGAAGCCCAGCTAGAACCTGCAGAGATACTAACTAGGCTGGAGTCTGGGGGCAGTGCTCTGGCATATACTCCTGAGACTGTTGCTGTTTGTTACACAGCATCATTGTGGCAATGAATAACTGATACATTCACTGTACAGATTTTTCTTTCCTGCATAGCACTAGACATAACACATCACCAGTCCAGGTCATCCCTGGAAATGATCTCCCCACCAAAGAATTTCAAATGGCAGCATCTCTTCGAGAGGATCAAAACACAGATTATCGCTGATGGAGAAGGTGGAGAGTGACCCCCAGCTGACCAGGTGACCTGAAGTCACGGGGGGCTGGGGGTGCTGCAGGAACAAGTCCCAAGGCACTTCCAGAAAATCGAGTGTCTGGCAAAGGCCTTGGCCAGAATGCTGAACTCTGTTTGGGGAATAAAGCCAGACACATCACTCTTTTGGACAAGAATTTTTTTTTTGCATAATTGACAATTCTTGGCATATTCTCCGCACACATCCTTCCTTTCATGTCACTCATGCACGTACTACACACTCCGAGGTGACTTCCCTTGAAAAGAGAACGCCAAAGAGACCTCTGGCTCCCTACCCTTAAATATTCTACTTGTTATAAATTCCCCAAGGAGCCTTCTCAGCTCCAAATATCAGGGGAATAGAAGGGGGGCAAAGGGGGAGAATAGCATTCTCAGAATAGTTCTTTGTACTTGAGATTCTTTGGTTTGTATTAAAATATTCTCATCTCCCCATAATTTATGAGCACTCCTGGCACGAAGAGGGCTCGCTTTGTCCCTGATCATCCATTCCAGAAATAAAACTAACTGTGTCAAAACGGACGTCTCCAGGAGAGAAGGGACAACTGGCCAGAACACTCTCTCCCACCTTCTCTCCCACCCAGGACATGCCCACCTGCTGCCTGCTAGCCAGGACGTGCTGCGGGGTGGGAGACACAGGACCCTGGGCTGCTGCCACCCTCCCAAGTCACGTGGTTCTGCCGCACCACTCCCTTCCGGAATGCAGATTTTTTTTTCTCCTTTTCTTTATTTATATACGTTTGACATCAATTGTGGTCCCCATGGAATTCATACCACCATTTCACCCATACACCGTCACCTCAGTCCCTTGTGTTCTTTCTGCCCTCATCCCATTCCCTCCCCTCCACACGTATAAAGTGTTTCTGATTTGTCCTTGTCTTTTGTTTTTGTTGTGTTGTGGGGTTTTTTTTAATGGTTATTATTCTTTTCCTCGGTCCCTTATTTGGTCCCCTTATACTCCTCCTCGGAGTGAAACTATCTGGTATTTTCCTTTTGCCTTCTGACTTATTTTGCTGAGCATCATCCCTTCTAACTCCATCCATGTTTCTCGAAAGACTCTCATATATCCTTTTTGATGGCTGAATAGTATTCCGTCGTGTATATGTACCACATCTTCTTGATCCAATCACCTATTTGGGGGCATTTAGGTTGTTTCCAGGTCTTACCTATTGTACAGAGCGCTGCAATAAACATAGAGGCGCAGGTATTCTTTTGAATCAGTGTTTTTTTATCTTTGGGAATGTTCCTAGGAGTGGGATTGCTGGATCATATGGAAGTTCCATTTTTAGAAAAACCACTCCATGGTCCATGAGACAGAATGTGAGATTCTCAGTGAAACAGGTGCTAACGCTTACCAGCTGGCAAGTGTAATCCAAGACACCTTTCTAGACCTCAGTTTCCCCACCTGAGAGATAATTACTACATAGCTACAATTCTTCTCACTATGTGGTTTAAATTTTAATGGTGTTTTTTTCCAATGGCACACTAGCACAGTGTCTGGCACTCAGCAAATATTTATTACACGGCCATAATCAGTGGTGTGCATGATCAACACGGAGAGAAGGAGCACTGATTTTCAGCGCTGGCCGATTTCCTGCGTGTAAACACTCCCATCATGACAAATTTCAAGCCAATGGTCTCACAACTGGCTTGTACAAGGCCCGAATAGCTAACAAGCTGCTCTAGCTGGCCATCGTGAGCGCTCCAGCTCCGCAGGTTAATATTATTATTACTGTTCAACCAAGCAGCTTTGGCTCGAGCTCCTCGTTTAATAAAGCCACCTAAGAGTTTATTTTAGCAGTGAATTCTGGAGGCTAAAAATAGTTGGGATGCCATCAAGCAAATGACCTAATAAAGCTGCTTCCTGCTTAAATAACATCCCAGGAGTTTTACACCTGAGTCCTTCCCCTTTCCTTCAGAGATAGTTTCCCTGACTCCCTCAGGAGCACAGAACCCTAGCTCACACCCTTTCCCCTCCTCATCCCAGAATGGGCAAGTCAGAAAACGCAAAATGAAAAGACCAAAAATAAATAAACAAATAAAAGGTTCTTTGCCACCGTTCTAGCTGTGAGGCCTCAGACAAGTCACACAACCTCTCTGAGCCTCATCTGATTCACAGATGAGGGGTTAAGCAAATATGCATGGAATATAATCTGAAACCCCCTTTCCAGAGCAATACTCAGCACAAGAGAGTATTCTGAAAAATCCTGATAATCATACAACCCCAGTCCCAGGGCCCCCCCTCCCTGCCAGCGTCTTAGGGGGCCCCTAGACCTCCTGCAAATTTGCTGGTAACAATACAGAACTGGGCCCTTGGTCTAGAAACCCCCCATTTGCTCCCCTCCCCACCACCTCATTTCACCCTATCCCAGGACTAATTTACTTATTTCCTTTTGAATCCTCAAAGTCTATCAAGCTGTGGAGTGGTTGGATGGATTTTTTAATTAATTGAAGCAGAATCAATGAAGAAGTGATTGTTTTGGACCTCGCTAGGTGGGCAGCCATCTCTGCTATGGAAATGAATGAATGACTTTGGGCAGCAAGGTGGGGGGCCGGGGGGGTGTTATTGAACTGTGGTTGGACTGCTGTAGTAAAACCCAGAGGGCCCAGCACCTGCTGTGCAAGGCAATGTGGAGAAGTGAAAGGTGGTCAACGTGCCCACCTGGGAGTCTGGGAGATCTGAGTTCAGGCTCTGACACTCCCACTATTAGCTGTGTGACCTCAGGTAAGTCACGGCACCTCTCTGAGCTCCTCCGCTCCCCTGAGGATGGCTACAAGGACTCACTTCTGGCACATGCTGCACCATGGATGAGCCTCAGATTCCATATGCAAAATGAACTAAATCAGACACAGGACAAAACTTGTATGATGGCATTTACAGGAGGGACATAGAACAGGCAAATTCATTAGGCAGAAAGTTCAGTAGAAGTTGCCAGGGACTGAGAAAGGAGATCGTGGGGAATTAAATCTTTTTCCTTTTTTTAAGATTTCTTTATTTATGCATACAAGAACTGAGTACAGGCCAGAGGTGCAGGGGGTGAGAGGAGTCAGCAGAGACAGAGTGGGGAGCAGAACAGACAGATGGACTGAAATACACTGCTGAGGGGAGCAGCGGGCGCGGCAGGGGAGGTCTGCTGCGCCATGTGGGTCCCCTCCCTGGCCGGGGATCGAACTCGTGCTGCAGTGGCTGCGGATGCTTCACAGTGCTGCACCTTAACCCCTTGCGCCACCAGGGAGCCTCCTGTAACAACATATTTATTTCTGTGAGCCTTAAGGGCAAAGGTCCAGGAATTTCCGGGGGTCACCTGTATTCCTTCTTGCAGGGCACTCTTCCATCTTCAATGCCCATTATTCTAATCTCTGCTTCCACCATCGCATCGCCTTCTCCTCTGTAGTAACCCTCTACTGTCTTCTTATGAAGACCACTGTGATGACCTTGAGCCCACCCCATAACTCAGGACAATTTTGGTCTCAAAATCCTTAACTTCATCGTATCTACGACGTCCCCTTTGTAGTACAAGGCAGTACGGGCTCAGGTTCCGGAGGTGAGGGCCCGGGCATCTCAAGAAAGGGTGAGGAGTTGCACTCAGTCCACCAGAATCAACGAGACTTAAGTAAAATCGAACATGAGGGGCAGCTTGAGAAGTGCTGGTGCCACAGCCCAGTCCTTGTTTTACACCTGGTCTCCACCGCAAGGTAAAGTTTGCTGTAACACCGCAGAGCTAGGCCTTCAGATCTGAACCTCCCCATTGGCCACCCTCTCCCCACCATCTCACTTTCACCCCCCCCCATTCCAGGCTAATTTGCCATTTCCTTTTGCAAGCTGTGGGGTGGCTGGACGGGTGTGGCCCAGTCACTCAGTCAGCTCCCCTGGGGAAGCCGCCCACTGAAGAGCAGCGATAGAACCTTCCAGCTAACCCAGCTCAAACTGCCAATCCACGGTATCCATGAGGCCATTAAGTTGTCCTTGCTTTAAGTCACTGAGTTTCAAGTTTTTGTGACACCACAGAAGTTAACTGAATCTCCATTCCGCCAGTGAGGGGAGATGGCATTTATTAAACACCTACTGTATACAAGGCACCTTTTCCCATGACCTCATTGAACCCTCATAAAGTCCTCACAGGTAGGGATTAATCAGAGCCATGTCTCGGATGAGGAGACTGAGGTTCGGGGAGGGGAACCAACTGGGTGAGGTCCACACGGTGTTTAGGATTTTGCAGAACCAGGTGCCAACCCTAGGCCCGCCTGGCCCTCACGTCATTGTTGTTCCAATAGCCCCACCTGCATGTAAAATCACACAGGCTATGCAGGCTCGTGGGTGTGGCTGGCTGGCTCATCCCCAGGCACCATTCTATCAAATCCTGCGCAGGCCTCTGTATCACCCACCCAGCCACGCTGCATACAGTGTTTTTGTTCATTGGTCAAAGTGGTTCAGCATCCAGACTCTCCTGTCCTACACGATCCAGGACAAGCCAGTTCACCCCACTGAGCCTCAGCTTCCTTGTCAGTGACATGCAAACACAATAGGGCCTCCCTGGTGGCGCAGTGGGTGGAGCGCTGCACTGTGAAGCATCCGCGGCACAGGAGCTCGAGTTCGATCCCCAGCCAGGGAGGGACCCACATGGCGCAGCAGACCTCTCCTGTCCCTCCCGCTGCTCCCCTCAGCAGTGTGTTTCGGTCCATCTGCCTGTTCTGCTCCCCACTCTGTCTCTGGTGCATCCTCTCACCTCCCGCAACTCTGACCTGCACCCCAGCTCTTGCATGCATGCATGCATAAATAAATACATCTTTTTTAAAAAAGACATGGAAACACAATAAAACCTACTTTAATGAATGTTTCTCAAGCAAAATCAGGAAAGGCATGGACAGTGCGAGTAGCGTTCCTGGCATATAGTACGTGCTCAGTAAATGCAGCTCGTTACTGAGCGCCTGCTGCTGACCTGCCGCTGAAGCCTCTGTGCACACCAAGGAGATGCCAGGAGCCTCCTGACCAGGGCGGACAAGCCGACTGAGTTAGAGCCCCTCCTCCACTGCCCTGGTTCTGGACGAAAGGATGATGCCGCGGGCTATAGAGAGGAGGGGCCATCCTTACTCCCGGCCAGGCCCCCAGCTCTGCCCCTGAAGCCCTCAATGACCCTTCCCTGATGGGGCCTCCAGCTTTTCCCTCCGACTCAGGAGAGGATGAACTTTCACGTCTCCTGCAGTTTGTCATTTTCAAACTGTGAGCTGTTTACCCACCTTCAGTCTAACCTGACATCAGAACGGGCCTCCCATAATCACCTTCGGCGGGGATCATCTGGGGAACACTTTTATTTATTGATGATGCTACACCCCCTTCCGCAGCCCATGAGAAATTTGCATTGGGGGCTGGATCCAAACGAGAGCAAAAAAGGGGCAGGAAGAAAGAGGGCTGTCTTTGAAGTGAATGACATGAATTATTTCGACCTAACTTACTAATTAAGACCTCATTAGCAGCCCAAATTTGTGATAGATCAGCAGAGGACTTGGCACAATGGTTTAATTTAATGATTTCTTGCATTACTTTGTTAATCATCTTTAGTCTGATTTAATTTATGCCAATGTGACTGTCCTAATTTCTAATTAAGGCATTGATGGCAGGGACGGCCGCCATAGCATAAGAATTTCAATCAAGGCTGATACAAAAGCAGATATTCGTTTTTAAGGCCTGCGCGATGGTAATTTGCTAAGCCGTCTGCTTATTGTTTTATTCCCTCCTAAAGGTTGGGGAGGGTCTGGTCTTCGCCTGGGGCAGATGGTTTCTCACTAATCACAGACCTTTACAATCATCGATTTTTTTAAAGGCTCTGAAAAAGACCTTGGAGATTCATCAGGCCAGACTCTTCATTTCACACACGAGGCAATGGGGCCAAAGAGGGTGAGAGCCTCAGTTGAGGTCTCACAGTCAGTCGGAAAGGCAGAAAGGCAGCGAGAGGAAATTCCTGCTTGCAATCCCGGGGCCACTGGGTTGGCAGCCCCAAACAGTGGGGGTCACCCCACTGCAAGAGGTTACAACTGCCTGGGGCTTGGGGTCACAAATTGAAATCAGTGGTATAACAATTCCGTTAACTCTTAGCTCTTAGCGACCAGTTTCTATTAAAGTTTGATATAGCTTTTCTTAAGAAAAGAGTGAACGGAATTGCATCAGGAAGCTGTGGTACATACACATGATGGAATACTATTCAGCAATCAAAAATGAAAAACTAGACACATTCATAGGAACATGGATGGAGCTTAGAAGGGATGATGCTCTGTGAAATAAGTCAGAAGGAAAAGGAAAAATACCGGATGGTTCCCCCCTAGGAGAATTATAAGGGATAAGGATCAAAGAAAAGAATCATAATTTAAAAACAAAAAGACAAGGACAAATTGGGGACACTTGGGGGGAGGGGAGGGGGAGGGTTGAGGGACGATGGGAGCACGGGGGACTGAGGTGATGGTGCACTGGTGATATAGTGATGGGGAATACATGGGGATTACAACTGATGTCAGATATACATAAATAAAGAAAAAATGTGGGAAAAAAATCCACAACCAACTCAACACATGGGTATTATACTCCCTGCCCCCCCATTTTACAATCCTGTCTTGATTCCCTCAGCAGAGAAATGAGATGTGGATCCAAGTCTGTCTGATTCCCAAGTCCATCTCTTATCCCCTCCCAGGTCACAACTGGGCATCCATATTGTACTGATGCTATTAGAGTTTGCCACGTACCAGGCCCTGTGCTAAGTCTCGCACATGAGAATCCCATTTGAACCCCTTAGCATTCTGTGAAGGCGGCATCACTGCTGTGCCCATTCTAGGGAGAGAACCCAGCAATCAGAGAGGTTGTGTGGACGGCCCACTGCTGCACAGCAAAACGGCAATGCCCAAGCACCGAACCATTCCCTCCCGCGTCTTCGTGACTCCAATACCTCCAGTATCCCATCTCTCCCCTGAACATTTCCAAGCTTGGATGAGCTGGAATAGCTGGGCTAAAAAAAAAAAAAAAAAGATTAATTTATTTATGAATACAAGAGTTGGGGTACAGGCCAGAGTCACAGGAGGTGAGAGGATTCACCAGAGACAGAGCGGGGAGCAGAACAGGCAGATCCACTGAAATACACTGCTGATGGGAGCAGCGGGAGGGACAGGAGAGGTCTGCTGCGCCCTGTGGGTCCCCTCCCTGGCCGGGGATCGAACTCATGCTGCTGTGCCACAGATGCTTCCCAGTGCGGCGCTCAACCCCCTATGCCACCAGGGAGGCCTGGTATAGTTGGGCTTTGCTGGAATATGTCTTAGGGTGTGGGATGACAAAGGAGACCTGAGTCTTGGGAAGAAAAAAGAGCCAAGAGCTGTCAGGATTCCTGTTTGCCCCAAGTTCTCAAACTAATTTGCAAAGTCCGTCTCCTCCCTGGGTCTCAGTTTCCCCTTCGGTGAAATGAGGGGACTAGAAAAGTAATCTTCCAACATGAGTTCACATCGGAATCATCAGAGGTTACAAATACCAGCAACCTGTACCCCTCTACTCCAGGCCTGATAAGCTGGGGTCTCCGGGGCAGGCCCCAAGTCTCCGGATTATAGCCAGCATCCTTGGACACTCTGATACACCCTAACACTTGAGAATTCCCTCACTAAACAACCCCTACTGATGCCCTCCAGCCCTGATGGAGTCAAAAACAAACTTTGTCTTTGCTTCTCAGACGGCAATACTGAGCTATCTATAGAAAGGGGAGGATCCAGCTTCCCTGCCCCACTCAAGGGAGGGGGAGCTGAGCAGAGAGGGGAGGCTAAACGGGACTTAGGAAGAAGAAGGAGGAAAAGGACCTGGAGAGGCACGTGGGGCCAAGAGGCGTGGCTTCTCGGCCTTGGACTTGGACCAGGGACTCGGGGACATGGAAGGAGGCACTTGAGACAGAGATGCGGGTGAGGGACCCATGGGGAGGCTGACAATGGAAGCTTCCATCTTGACTTGTATTTTGGTTTTTTAAAATATTTATTTATTTATGCATACAAGAACCGGGGTACAGGCCAGAGGTGTGGGGGGGTATGAGAGGATTCACCAGACACAGAACAGGCAGGCAGACTGAAACACACTGCCGAGGGCAGCAGTGGGTGAGGCAGGAGAGGTCTGCTACACCATGTGGGTCCCCTCTCTGGCCGGCAGCAGGGATCGAACTCGTGCTGCAGTGGCTGTGGTTTGCTTCATAGTGTGTTGCTTAACCCACTGCGCCACCAGGGAGGCCCTTGACTTGTATTTTGACTTTACGCTTTTCCTTCCAGGGGTTCCTTCTGCCCCTTTCCTGTGGGTGCCCCGAGGAGGGGCTTTAGACTATGGCAGAATTTCAAGCCTCAGGGGCCCTGCTTTGGGCCAGCCCTGTCGGTCCAGGCATTGACCCACAAGGGGCTGGTAACTTCCAGTGCATCATAGGGAAACTTTTCAAACTATGTTCTTCCTCTTCCCTCTAGTGCACATGAATTGTATTAAAGTCCTGTTCTACGGAAGGTCTTACACACTAAATGTGTTTGTCTTTATGTGACTGATGGCAAAACTTCTTTAGGGTGTACAGGTTTGGGGTCCTGGGCGCCCCTCATTCTGCCCAATAACAAAGTCATTCTGTCCCACTCCTCCCTCTCACAATAAATGGTACCCAGATGTTCAGGTGAAATACAGGGAGTGTACCTCTCTCCCCGTGTCTGGTATCGAGAGAGTCTATTAGTGCACCCTGTCAACTTCACCTCCACAGGCACCCAGAAGCACCAACTTCTGTCTCCCCAACTTCGCCTGCCCTTCAGTGGCTGCATCCGCCTCCTCTCTGATGCCCTGTGAGCTGTCAGGACCCCTATAGGCCTTTCTCCTCCCAGCATCCTCATGACCTTGGCAAAAATGAATCTGACCATGTTCTTCTCCAGTGTCCACCCTCCAATAGCTTCCCATACCACCTGGGGTTAGCCATACTCCTCTTCTCGGTCTGTAGAACCCTTCATGATTTGTTGACCCCACTTCTGTTATTCTACCCTGTTCTAGTCCTATCAGTTTTCACTATGTACTTTTAACAAGCCCCAGTCACTCCAACCTCAGGGCCTTTGCACCTGCTGTGTCCTTTGGTTGGAGTTATACTGCTGGCATTTTTATCTGTCTCCTTCCTGCAATGCTCTTTAAATTTCCCATCTAATGGAACCCTGTCCACAGCAACCCCACATCAACAGCCTGCTTTATCCCCTTTGTAGCAGGTAACACAGTTTAAAATTATCCTGTTAATATTATGCAGCAATCAAAAAGGACAAACTCATGCAATTCACAGCAACATGGATGGAGCTACAAGGGGTCATGCTGAGTGAAATAAGCCAGAAAGCAAAGGAACAATATCATATGGTATCACTTATAGGAGGAATGTAGAGGGAAAAAACAAGGGATTAAGGGTGGGGGGAATCAATTACAATAAATAAAAAATCAAAATTATGACCAATTATGCCACTATAAATCTGAGACATTCCCAAGAGGAGGAGGAAGGAGAAGGAGGAAAAGGGATGGGAAGAGCACAAGGGACTATGGTGATGGTGCACGGGTGAGCTGGTGGTGGGAATTTCATGAAGATGAGAAATACACACTGTTCAAAAATGAAAAATAATGTAAAATATATACAATTTAAAAATAAAATAAAATTATCCTGTTTTTCTCTTGTCCATTGCCTTCCCCGGTGATGATTAGAAATAAATATTTGGTCTTGGTTCCCAGATCCTAAAACCTTTGGAATCTCCTGAGTGATGGGGTAACGGGGGTCTTTACTATCCATAAGTCCCTTTCAGCTGTACCTGGATTATGTTAAGGAGGTGACTTAGGGAAGCCCATCAGGAGGGGGGTGCTGGTTGCCGTGGGGCGCCAACCTTGTGATTAGGACCTTGGGACTCTAGCCCCACCTCCCAACCTCCAGGTGAGGCAGGGGAGCTGGAGATAGAGTTCAGCCACCAATAGCTGATGACCTAGTCCATGCACACGCTGCTGGTGAAGTTCCAAGGACGCTCTGAACAGCAGAGAGCTTCCCAGAGGGGTGCAGGCTGGAGGTGCTGGGTAGGCGGCAGGCGGGTGAGGGTGTGGGGACGCCACACCCCTGCCACGCGCCTTGCCCTTGGCCCCTTCTCCACTGGACTGTTCCTCCGTGGTGTCCTTTATAACAACGGACAGTAGGAAGTGCACCCCGAGTTCCGTGGGTCTCCTAGCAAATCGCAGGACCCAAAGAGCACCCACGCGATCCCCTCTGTATCTGTAACTGCTCGGTCAGACGTGCGGGGTCAGGGCTTGGTTCTGCAGTGGGGGGCAGTCCGAATCCCATTAACCATGGGTAGTGAGAGTCAGCATTGAAGGTTAGGGTCCCAGTGGTGTATGAAGGCTGGAGAGGTTGCTGCGGGAAGAAACCACACACATTTGGGGTGGGGTGCCATGAGCAGCGTAGCAACGCAGTGTTTCGTGTTTCCCTCCCACTTGGCTCGCGCAGCAGTAACAGAGAAGAGTCTGTCACTTCACCCCCACTGGGGTGTCACCCCCACGGGTTCAGTGTCCCTACCTGCTTCGTGTACGTACCACAGTGTCCCCAGGGTGCAGTGCCTGACACCCAGCATGTACCCCAAACCATGTACCCCACATGATGAAGCCCATAAATGTACCCCATCAATGTACCCCATATTATGAAGCCCATTAATGCACCCCAAATGATGTACCCCATATGATGAAGCCCATTAATGCACCCCAAATGATGTACCCCACATGATGAAGCCCATCAATGTACCCTGAAAGATGTACCCCACATGATGAAGCCCATCAATGTACCCCACTGATGTACCCCACATGATGAAGTCCATTAATGCATCCCAGATGATGAAGCCCATCAATGTACCCCATATGATGAAGCCCATTAATGCACCCCAAATGAGGTACCCAGATGATGAAGCCCATCAATGTATCCCACATGATGAAGCCCATAAATGTACCCCACCGATGTACCCCATATGATGAAGTTCATTAATGTACCCCAAATGAGGTACCCAGATGATGAAGCCCATCTGCATACCTCAGTGATGTACCCCAGGTGATGAAGCCCATTAATGCACCCCAAATGATGTAGCCCAGTGATGTACCCAGATGATGAAGCCCATCCATGCACCCCAAATGACGTACCCCAGATGATGAAGCCCATCCACACACCCCAGTGAGTTACCCCAGATGATGAAGGATGATACCCAGGCTCCCGGGCGATGCACGTCTGAACACCAGTCGCCGAGACATCCCAGAAGAAAAGCGCCTCAGAAAGGGCATCTCGGGGTAGGGCAGTCTCCGACCACAGTGGGGGGAACTGACCCGGCTGCGAAGGCCCCTGGGCCAGAACGGTGGCCCCAGAAGCCAGGCTCAACCACCCCTGTGCCCGGAGCACAGTCCAAGAGAATTAAAAAGTTGGAAAGAGAGTGCATCTGCTAATGTGCAACATTTATGTTAGTCAATATAGATTTATTTAATACAATAAATGACATAATTGGACTTTTATTTCCATAATATATTTCTCCGAGATAACTAATATTTGAGTACCCGGGGCCTACTGATGTCTCCCGAACGAACATATTTCCTGTATTACTACTCTTGTATAAAACTGACATTTAAACAGTTTAATAAATGAGCAGTTGTTTGACTTGTATCAGTTTCAATACATTCCGGGATATTAATAAAATATATTTCATAAGCCCGCTCAATAGACCATGCCATAAAAATTCAATGATTTATTAGCGATACACTTGCTATTAGTTGGGACAGATACTCAAAACGCCATTAGGGTTAAAATAATAATCAATCAAACTAATTAGACCCTATTTTTCATATGCAAATATAATTAAGCATACATTTCTCTGTAACTTTAAAGAGAATTATTGAAGCTCACCCTCCTATGAAGAGCCCCTCGCTTGAGTTAATGAAATGACAGTGTCTCAAGTTGGATATGCAAACAAAATTGATGAACCGTCTGGGCTTTGAGAGAGGTGGAAGGGACAAGGAGGGGTGAAAAAAGACCACCTGCATGCCTCGGTCTCTTCTCTCTTCCCACGCTGACTAAGGGAAAGTTTCAGGGCTCACTAGGACAAGGATAAGAAATGCATTGCAGCATCCAGGGCAAGGACACGGGCTCTGAACTCACACTGCTGCCCCCAAACCCTGGCTTCGCAACAGAATGGACCTTGAGCATGTCAATCTCCCCTTGGACCCCAGTGTCCCCTCTATAAAACGCAGTGCTGACAGCAGCAGCAGCTTACACCTTGAGGATTTTTGGACAATGTGAGCCTTGTCCATCGCAACTGGTGAACCAACACTGGCAGCTTGGCAAGTCTTTACGGAGACGTGCAGAAAGGGAAGTTTTGTCCACGGTTGGTGGAAATGCAAACTGGGGTAGCCCCTGGAAAACCATGTGGTGATTCTTCAAACTAATTACAGCAGCACTACCATATGATCTGGTAATTCTACTTCTGGTATGAATGCGAAGTATATGAACACACTAATTTGAACATCTATATATATATACACACACCCATATTCACTGCAGCATTTTCTCAATAGCCAAGAGTTGGAAACAGTCTAAGTGTCCACTGGTAGATGACTGGATCAAGAGAATGTGGTGTAGACACACACGGATCACTCCTCTGCTACTGAAGAAAGGAAATTCTGCCACTTGCAACAAACGATGAATCCAGAGGAGGTTGTGCCAGGTGGAGCAGTGGAAAAATACAAGCTTGGTATGTCACTCATTAGAAGACAAACCAAACAAAAGAAAAACAAATACTTACATTATGGAAATAAAATGGCGGTTACTAGAAAGCTATAGGAGGTTAAATCAGGTAAAAGAAGTCAATTGTGTGATGAAGAATGGAAGCCAGGCTTTGGTGGGGATTATAATGCAGAGTAAACAGATGTCAAATTACAATGCTGTACACATGAAAACTATATGACAGTATAAACCACTGTTACTGCAATCAAAACAATGAATAGGGCCTCCTGGTGGCCTGGGGGTTAAGTCTCAGCTCTACCACCACTAAGGCCTGAGTTCGATCCCCAGCCAGGGAGCGGACCCACATGGCGCAGCAGACCTCTCCTGCCTTGCCCGTTGCTCCCCTCAGCAGTGTGTTCCAGTGGATCTGCCTGTTCTGCTCCCCACTCTGTCTTCTGGTGACTCCTCTCACTCCCCACACCTCTGGCCTACACCCCAGTTCTTCTATGCAAAAATAAATAAATAAATCTTAAAAAAAAAAAATACTGGATGGTTTCTCCCCTAGGAGGAATATAAGGGAAATAAGGATCAAGGAAGAGAATAATAGCAACAATAATAATAACAACAACACAACAAAAACAAAAAGACAAGGACAAATTGGGGACACTTGGTGGGGAAGGGGGAGGGAGAGGGTTGACAGATAAGAGCACAAGGGACTGAGGTGATGGTGCACTGGTGATATGGTGGTAGGGAATCCATGGGGATTACAATTGATGTCAGATATCTATAAATAAAGAAGGAAAGAAAAATTATAAGGAAAAGAGTATGGTAGTGATGTTAATAAAAAATGTTATATTACTATTCTGCAAAAAAATAAAAAAGAATAGCTGTTTTTATCAGGGAAGTAGTTTATTCATTCCCCCACCTCCAGTTTTCTCTGCAAGACTTCTCAGTTACTGATAACCCTGGAAAAGTCCACTACTGTCTCTGGGGTCCGCTCCCAAGTCTGGATTAGATGGGTAACGGGTGAGGAGGTTGAAGACTGGGAACCCTAGCCATTCTCTCTGTCTCTGTTTGGGCCTAATTCACCAAGTCCAAGGAATGGAGCCACAGGGGCAGAGGAAACCAGCACCATGGCAGCCCAGAAGTCAGGGCGTCCCAGGCTTATCTCTTCCAAGCCCCAGTATTAGAAAGTGGGAAGACTCTAGCTCGCTTCTGACCTGGATGCTTGGCATAGCAGTCAAGGCTGGGTCAGAAAGTACTTCCCGAAGAGTACTGGCTAGTAAATGTTTAAGCTTTCTGACGATACAGTCTCTGTCATAGCTCCTTAGTGCTGCCACTGCAACTGGAAGGCAGCCATAGATTGTCTTCCAGTAAAGCTTAATTTACAGACACAAGTGGTAGGAGGGTTTGGACCTATGAGATAAGGCAATGTCAGCTGATGTAACAAACAAACCTCAAAGTGCATGAAGGTCAGCCATGGTAGCTATCTCTCTAGCTCTCGCTGACCTCAGTGGACACATTCCTGATCAGGCAACTGGCTAGCATGACTTTCCTCCAGTAGGTGCCAGAGACCCAGGTTCTTGCCATATTGTGGCTCCTCCATCCTCAGCCAGGGGTGTCCAAACTCCCCTGACTGATCTGAAATAAATGGGTGGGAGGAGAGAGCATTAAATCAGTGGCAGGATGACACCCGGGTGGCTTTAGGGACTGAGTTTGTGAAATACAACACCTCAGCTTGCAGTTTAGTAGAACTTAGTCTCTGGCCATTCCAGCTGCAAGGGATGCTGGGAGATGCATTGGAATGTACTGGCCTGGAAAGAGACAAGGCAGATTTAGGGAACAGCTGGTGATCTCTGAATATAACAGAGAAGAACATAGACTTGTTTAGCTGTTACAGGATTCATTCACCTTCTCCATTCTGTCTTTTTGCCTGGAGTTGTCATCCTAATTACACTCTTTTCCCCCAAGACTTCAGAAGTCACCTCCCCATTACCTCTTCCCCATATTCCCTCCCCACATTATGGGTCCATAAGAACCTCCCCCTTTACCTGTCTACCTTCTTGGGCAGGTTTTTCCTCTCTTAAAGGCAGGGTCCACCAGACTGGGGACACCTTGTGGGGAGGGGAGGGGGAGGGTTGAGGGGAGATGGGAGCACGAGGGACTGAGGTGATGGTGCACTGGTGAGATGGTGATAGGGAATACACGGGGATTACAATTAATAGCAAGTATATATAAATTTTAAAATATTTTAATAAAAAAAGGAAAAAAAATAAAGGCAGGGTCCACTATCCACCTCACCAGGTGTCCATCTGCCTACAGAGCACGTGGGTAGACTCTCAATGAAAATTGATGCATGAATAAAAGACTCTAAGCTGAGTTATAATAATCCAGCACACATAAAATGGGTTTAAAAATAAAAGAAAATAATTAAAAGAAGCAAAGACATCGGTGTGGTATATCCCTGCAGGAAATCCCAAGACAGTCCAGGAAAAAAGAAAATCTGGAAAGTTTGGAAAAGCTCAGAGTTAGATGATACCTGCATCTGTGGCCACTCGGCCCTAAAGGATATGAAAGAATGTGTGTGCACATGTGTGGGCACATGTGTGTGGCATGCATGTGTGTTCTCTGTGTGCGTGCATGCAGGTGTGTGTGGCATGCATGTGTGCCTGCACCTGTGTGTGTTCGTGTATGTGGGTGCGTGTGCGTGCATGTGTCTGTTGGATTATACCAATCTCTTTGTCTAAGATAAGAACTCACTGAGTCGTGAGTCAATCTCTAACCTGGTCTGGTTTCCAGCCCTTCCTTTCTTTCTCAGGTCGGAACGTGCAGAGGGCTCAGGAGAGGAGAAAGGTAATTATACCCAATGGGTGGAGAGCAAACTCAGCATTTTCCGCAAAAAAGGCTGTGGGCCCTCCAAGGGACACTTATGGCCAGAAGCCTGGTTGCAGCCACAAGATGTATTTCCAGCCTCAGGGAGGAAGAGGAATGAGGTGGTTGGGGCTTCTGCGGCAACAGCCTTTTTTAAAAAATCATTTCAAAATTAAATTAAATGCTATTAAATTAACAAAAGTGCCAAGGGAGGCAGGGAAGAGAGTTTTTCAGATAAATGGCCCAGGCTGGACATCTTCAAATCACGGAGATGTCAGCTGCCGGACTGGAAGGGACCCTAGAAGACCTCCGGTTAACTCTCGTCCTTGCACTTGATCCTAACTTCCTGGGAGTTTTCGCAGAAGCCCAGTGCGGGGCACGGCCTGCTGCAGAGGGTCAGCTCTGCGGGTGTGGACCGCGCAAAGCTGGAGGGGGGTGGAGGTGGAACAGGGACACCCCCTTCGTTTGGCAGAGGAATGGTGAGTGACATGCCAGGTTCTTCTGGGAAATTCTAGAAGGGCTCAGAGAGAGAGCAGAGGTTCCAGAGGCCCTGGACAGTCTGTTTTCTCAAAAAGGAGATTTGAGAGGACATCAAAGACAGAGAGGGGTAGCCCAGGCCGGAGGGGGTTTCTTGTCTGTGACCTTCCCCCGAGAGTGCATTGTGCAACCCCTCAGATCCAGGGGCACCAGGCACTGGGTGCACCAGGCACCAGGGTCCAGCCCATAACAAACCAGATGATTTCAGCTGCTGCCCCACACAGGGGTGGCAGGAGGAGGAGGCCACTGCAGCGAGGCAGGTGCGATAGCTGCTTTGAGGCAGTGCCAACTAACCCAGACGTGACTATGTGTGCAAAGACAAGGGTGGGGAGCGCAGAGAAAGGGAGTCTCCTGGGAGCATCTACTGGGGGTGGGGCTCAGTAACCCCAAGTGGGGGCTTCGGGAGGCTTCCCTGGAGAACAGTCTTCTGGCTAAGAACAAAGGCTGACTCATAGGCAATTGGGAATTCATTCAACCTTTCAGCAAATCCAACTTGAAGACCTACTGTGTGCCAAGCTGTAGGCAGAGTGATTGAAATTTAGCAGTGATTAAGAGACCAAAAACAGGCCTCCCTGGTGGTGCAGCGGATTGAGTGCCGCACTGGGAAGCAACCACAGCACAGCAGCACGAGTTTGATCCTGGCCAGGGAGGGGACCCACAGGGCACAGCAGACCTCTCCTGTCTCTGCACTGCTCCCCTCAGCAGTGGATTTCAGTCCATCTGCCTGTTCTGCTCCCCGCTCTGTCTGGTGAATCCTCTCACCTCCCGCACCTCTGGCCTGTACCCCAGCTCTTGTGTGCATAAATAAATCTTTAGAAAAAAAGAGAGAGACCGAACCCCAGATTTCAAAGACTGCCAGACACCGAACAAGGAATGACACTGAGGCTCGGCTTCCAAAATCACCAGCAAGGGCATTTGAGGGGGCCTCATGATTTGTGACGGGGGTGTCCTGTGCATGCGGAGTGCGAGCAACACCCTGACCTCGACGCATCGTGTTCACTGGGGACAAAATCACCCCACTTGTGGGACATTGAGAACCGCTGTTCCGGAATATAACGAGAGGGAGAATAGTAATATGATCGCATAGTAATATTTTTTTTGAGAAGAGAGGAAAATGCTGAGAGCTTGGGGAGACCCTAAAACTCCCCTGCTCCAGAGTCCAGGTAGCACATTTCTGCAAACCCCTCAACTTAGCAAAGGATCCCGGAGGGCTGGGAGAGGCAGGAGGACCCAGAAAAGGAACACCAGGAAGGCGGTTCCCTTTGCTCCCAAAGGGGCTTCAAACCGCCTCCCCCAGCTGGGCCCCAGCGGGTGTGCCCAGGAGACTGAGCAAAGGGTTAACACCTGATGTTTATTTATGAACTTGGCCTATTACTGTAGCGTAATTTGAATACAGTGCCTATGAGGTTTTTTATTGCCTGCTATAATTTCATTTTTAAAGCTCTCCCTATGCCATACTTTAAAAATGATATCTCAAACAAGAAATAAATTCTGTTTTGCAGCTGTGTTAACTATATTTACCCAGGGGACACACTATTTTGTCCTTGACACAAACCCCCAGGGATTGCGCAGAGAATTGCTTCTGCAGCTCTCTCTCTCTGGCGCTCCCCATGCAGGCTGCTGTTATTCCTTGCGACACCCCACCGAGCCCCAACTGCTGCCCAAAGAGGCCCAAGACGCTGCAGAGGAAGAGCGTAGAAGCTTCTGGTTGAGAGTAGCCTCAGCTGTGTGGACTTGGGGACACCTGGGCCCTCCTGGCCCCAGACTGGACAATGAGGACACACGACACTGGACACAGCACTGTCCCCGCACCATGTCCACAGCTGGAAGCCTGCGGCATCTCCCCCTCCTGCAGCTGTGATAGAGTTTAGATGATTTCTCAGTCTGCAGAAGGATGGCTGGGAACTGAGCCGGCCAGCTTCCATGATTTCAAGCTTTTTTTATTTTTTCTGTTTCCTGAGAGTGTAAAACAACGGCAGGCTCCTCTGGGAGCAACAGTGGCGTGTATACATTGCGCGTCACTCTCACCAGATACTGTGCCGAGCCCTGACGTGAGCAAAGTTGATGCTGACGTGGCCCTTGGCGCACAAGACTCGACCCATTGCACAGATGAGGACAGAGGCTCAGCCAGTCAAGAGAGTGTCCACTCAGGGGAAACCATGACAGTGGGGTTCAGGGAGGAAGCGGGGAGACTGGCCTGGGCCCTGCACCCTGCTGCTAGCCCCTCAGGCGGGCTCCTGTCCCCAGAGGACGCAAGCTCTGGGACCTGGGCACCTGCTGCCATTACACCAGCGTGCAGAGGCGCAGGGGTGTGGGGGGGGGAGTCAGGTGCATGGGGGTAGGGGGAGGAGAGGTGAGGGAGCCAGGTCCTGGCACAAGGCACAAGAGAGGGCCCCCTTGACCCCGGCAGTGCAGATGCAAAAACTCCAGTTGGGGGCCTCCCTGGTGGTGCAAGGGGTTAAGTCTCACACTATGAAGCATCAGCAGCCACTGCAGCACAAGTTCGATCCCCGGCCAGGGAGGGGACCCACAGGGTGCAGCAGACCTCTCCTGCCTCCCCGTTGCTCCCCTCAGCAGTGTGTTTCAGCAGATGTGCCTGTTCTGCTCCTGCTCTGTCTCTGGTGAATCCTCTCGCCCCTGCACCTCTGGCCTGTACCCCAGCTCTTGTGTGCGTAAGTAAATAAATCTTTAAAAAAAAGAAAAGAAGCTGCAGTTGGAGCAGGCAGCTGGTTTGGTGCTGCAAAGCCTCCAAGCCCTGTGACCCAGGCAGGGACCGCCCTCCTCTGCTGAGAGCGTCCCCAGCCTTCCAACGGCACAGCACCACGGTGGTTCATGGGGTGCTGGTACTTCTTACAATTTAGGGAGCACCTCTCACTTTGCAGGACAGAAAAACTGGCCCCGAGAGACAGAGTCCGAGAGTGACAGAGACACAGGTGAACAGGCAGAGGAAACTTCAGGTACAAAGACAAGTTAGCCTGGAATTAAGGGCCTGAATTTTAGTCTCAAGTGTGTCACTATTTTTTGGGTTTTTTTAATGCATAAGTTAATTTTTTTTTTTTAAAGAGCTGGGGCACAGGCTGAAAAAGGGGCAGGGGTGATGAGAGGATTCACCAGAGACAGAGCAGGGAGCAGAACAGGCGGATAAACTGAAACACACTGCTGAGGGGAGCAGCGGGCGAGGCAGGAGAGGTCTGCTGCGCCATGTCGGTCCCCTCCCTGGCCGGGGATCGAACTCACGCCGCAGTAACCACAGAAGCTCCACAGTGCAATGCCCAGCCCCTTGCGCCCCCGTGTCCGTTACCTATTAATGATGAGACTGAGTCTCAGCTTCCTCATCTGTAAAATGGCGACACAGATGCCCACACAGCCAACCCTTGTTTCAGATGGAAGATTATTCGTGCAAAGCACTTGGCACGTAGTAGGTGTTTCACCAACAGCACCTGTTCTGCGGTGGGCGGCGGCTCCGGGCAGCTGGCGGCGGAGAAGAACATGGTCTTTCCTGTGTGCGCCGAGACTGACGCCCGTCTCTGAGCATAGACTTCCTCCCTTGGAAAATGGGGACAATCCTCTCTCCCCCTTCAAAGAATGTTCGGTGGAAGGATACACGAGCACCCTGCACCCCTGGCCCTCGCTAGGACAACATCGCGTCCGGCCAGTGCTGGCCCAGACGGAGGACCGGGCCGTGGGGAGAGCTGCCGCCGGCGTGGGCTGAAGCCCAGTCGCTCGTGAGGGCCCCCCAAGTCCAGCATGGCCACAGCTGATGCCGGCCTAGTGAAAGGACGTTCAGCCTCCCCACGGATAACTGGGAACAAATGATTGTCATTTCAAGCCACCATGCTTGGAGATGGTTTGTCCACAGCAGATTGAGGCCGGAAGTCCGGTCCCACCCAGCGCTTGTCCACAGACCTTCGCAGTTACGGCTGCAATTTAGGGAGCACAGCTAGGTGCCGGTTGACTAGCTCTTCGCAACCGCCACAAGAGGGCGCCAGATCACGCCCACCATTTGACAGACCCTGGAACTGAGGTTCAGAGAGGTGTGGTCACTTGCCCGAGGACACACAGCCAGGAAGTCACACTTGGATGGGAAACCAGATCCCTCTGTCTCCAGAGCCCCACCTTGAGCTACCGCTCAGGTTCTGAGCCCAGAACCCAGATAGCTAATGCGATATGAACGAAGGTTTCTCGTGTCTTGGAAAGTTCCAGGCGCAGCCCCATGGGTCTGGCCAACCAGGGCCCACAATGCAGCAGACCCCTTGCCCACTCTGCCCCCACCCAGCCCTCCCTCCCAGCGAGCAGTCATCTGGGCTGAACACCTCCCTTGCAGCCCTCTGGCACCAGCCCTATAAATATTAAACCAGCGGTAATTAGGAGAAATCAGTCAGTCACTCTGGAGCCCTGCCACGTCTCCCCACCAGGCCCAGGCTGCCTTTGACTAAGGAGCTTTGTTTCTTTTAATTTGGGGACCTCATACAAGGCATGTGTCAGGCGCCAGGACATCAAACTCATCCCCATGTGAGCCGTGGCCCCGCCAGCAGAGCCCCACCCCCTCGGGGCTTTGCAGGCTCTGCCAAGAAGTGGCAGAGGGGCTCTGTGTACGGGGGTACCGCAGGGCACCTGTCAAGGCCCATGATGCCCCCCCAGGGGACCCTGATCGTTTCTGAGTCGATTCTGCGGCATCAGGCTCCAGGTCGCCACTTTGAGGGGCTGATGACACAGAATGCACCGAGACAATGTGTCACATCAGAAGACAGCCCCATGGCCCCTCTGGGGGGACCCCAGCCCCAAGGATGCAGAGGAAACCAAAGCCAGGGAGCCTCTAGCAAAGAGGGCTGCGGGGGGATGAGAAGACACCCCTCCAGCCAGCCCACCTCCAGCCAGGCCTCGTGGATAAGCGGGAGAGTGGGACAGTGACCAAGTGTTTCCAACCCACATACGTGCACAAAGAACCGCAGCTTTTGCAGGACGTGAGGCTGTCTGTCCAGGGGCTGTGCCTTCAGAGCTCACATGTTACCCTTCCCAACCCCAGCCATGTCTTTGCTTGGAAGAGATTATCGCTGGCCCCTGGTTTCAGTGAGAAGGCCGAGTGATAAGAGGCAGGAAGGTGCGGTGACTGCATGCATACTTGGAATCACAGGGAATTGCTCCCAAGTCCTGGCTGACAACCCCTGGCTGTGTGACTTCAAGAAACCTGCTAGACCTCTCTGAGCCTCAGCTCCCACGTCTATAAAATGAGCATAAGGATAATACCTCCCCATTGAGGGTTTAAAGTGATCCTAGGAGCACAGCACCTGGTACATCAGAAACACCGACCAATGATCGTTGTCCTCATTTGCACCAAAGACCACACTGGTCCGGAGGGTCAGAGGTGCGATTCAAACCCAGGTCAGTTTCATCTGGAAGCCCATGACCTTTCTCCTCCTTCCCCACCTGCCACTCATCCAGCCCCCAGCAGAGTTTCTCTTCCCTATCAGCACCTTGGGACAACCACAGCCTCCACATTCCTGGGCCAGGGGACCCCCATGCCATCAGCAGGGAAGGTGGAATCATGCCCGTTTGCATCTGGGCACTGAGGTCCAGGCAGTAAAAGCATTGTCTCAACAGCCGGAACAAAGAGAGAAGTAGGACCAAGACCAGAACCAGGTCTCCTGAACCCCAGCCACTGCCCTCCCACTCCAGTGCAAATCCCTCCGGCCTGCTACCCCGCTGAGCCCACACAGCAATTGCAATTGATCCCCTCAGCCTCCAGGTCGCACTAAATGCACCCACTTTCTGCCTGGGGAGACAGAGGAGGCTGTGGCTGGAGATCGCTCCCGCGCTCTATCTCAGAGCGAAGCAGAAGCAGAAGAGCAAGTGGCATGTGTTTCTCCTCCTGGGAAGCATCCCCATCCGAGCATCTTCGGGGGTGCCTGGACGGCCCCCAGCAAAGCCTTGCACCGAAAGTGACAAACCAAGAGCCCGCAGCAGCAGCCTGTGGCCGGGAGGGCTGCACCCACGGCGGCTACGTAGACCTGCCTTGTCCTCACACCCACGGAGGAGACCAAACCTCAAACCCGACAAGACCACGCGAGTGGCAGGTATTAATTGGTGCAATTAGGCAGTCCTTTCCCAAGGCCATCGAAGCCGCAGCATCAATAATTAGACTCAGATTGGAATTCCTCTGGCTCTGTGTGTAAACAGGACACTCTTGCTGCAGTTGCGGTAAATGATTTGTTCAAGGGGGGAAACGTTTACTGTAATTTGAAAGGCGCAATTGACTGTGTTATTAGTGGATGTGAGTGCCCGGCTGGTGGCAGGCTGCACATCCGTCTCTCTTCTGCCCGGCCCGACCACTGATGCCCTGGGAGGTAGACACACCTGTGGCCGAGGTGACCCTGTTTGGGAATCAGAAAAGCCCCAAGCTTCGCTGGAATCCTCGCTCCACACCGATGTGCTGTGTGACCTTGAACAAGTAACGCAACATCTCTGAGCCTTCCTCTCCTCTTCCGTAAGGTAGGGCAAATACCGGTGCATGGCAACTAGGGTTTCTGTAAAGATCAAATGAGTCAAGTGGCAGGTAATGGGCCGTGAGCTGAGCCATTGTTATTATTATTAGTAATAATAATTATCGCTGTCATCTCCGAAGCATTCTTGAGGTCCCAGTGGAACTGGCAGTTCATTACCCACCCTCATAGGGAACGGACCGAAACCAGCTGTAACCCACTCAGTGGGTTCGGTCTGTGAGCACCAGCTCAAACCTCCAATTGGGCTGGGTTGACTCAGACAAGTACGGGAAGCTGAGCGTACAGCGAACGACCAACCCTCGCACCAGACAGCACTTTCCAGCTTACAAAGCGCGTTCTGTTAGGCCCCAAAACGCTAACAACATTAGTGACACGACACGACTTGATGTCACTGTGAGCATTTGATTGATGAGACATCTAACGCTTGAAGTGACTTTCCAGAATCACACAGCTTGGCAGAGACACGAGGAGAACTTGAACTCAGGTCTACGCCAAGCCCACCGGGATCTCTTGGCAGACTTCCCGCAGGGAGGGGGTGGGCGTGAGGCCAGGGTGGGATACCCCAACGAGCCTGCCCCGGGCACCCCAGAAAGAGGTGAGAGTCTGGCTGATGCCATCACTGAGGCACCCCGAAAAGCCTGTGTCCTTGGTGTCCTTCCTCTTCCTCCTGTCCTGGCCCTACAGTGGACATCCCAGGAATGCCCCCGCTCCCCGCGCCTCCATTCTGCATGCTCTTGCCTGGGGGCTCAGCCTTATGGGCATCCATATCGGTTTCTGAAGACAACCTCTGGACAGAGCTGGGTGGGAGTCAGGCCCCGTGAATCAGGACTGGTGAGTGCACGTGCCCAAGTGCTCCAAGACTTAGCTCGTGGCAAGGTGGGAATGTGGGTTCTGAGGCCGAAGGGCACAGTTCTCTCTCCATCACTGCATTCCTGACGCGGGACAGTCTCACAGGGGTGGAAGGAGGGGTGGGAGGGGAAGAGAGAAGGAGGGAGGGAAGGAGGCAAGAGGATTTCTTTCCTATCCTTCAAAACCCAACTCTAGGGCCTCCCTGGTGGCGCAGTAGGTTGAGCACCACACTGGGAAGCATCTGTGGTACAAGAGCGCGAGTTCAATACCCGGCCAGGGAGGGACCCACATGGCACAGCAGACCTCTCCTGCCTTGCCCACTGCTCCCCTCAACAGTGTGTTTCAGTCCATCTGCCTGTTCTGCTCCCCACTCTGTCTCTGGTGACTCTTCTCACCACCCACACCTCTGGCCTGTACCCCAACTCTTGTATGCATAAATAAATAAATCTTTTTTAAAAATAAAAATTATTTAAAAAAAAAAAAACTCTACAGCCAGAATCCTTGTGAAGCTCTGAGGGCTTTCAAAAGCAGAGCAGTGCCCCGGTAAACTGAGGTGGAGGCCCCTTGCCAAAGGTGTGGCCCCTCAGCCAGCCCTCCTCCTCCCCCAGCTTCATGTCCCACACCTGCGGGCGGGCCGGGCCACACAGGTCCATGCGCTCGGTCTGGCGTGAACACAGTGAACGGTCTGGAAACCCTCCAAGCGACCTGGAAAATAAGCCCACAATTCCCTTGGCTCACCGCCACCTTCCCCACCCGCGTCCCGGCCATCTCAAACCGGTAGTTTTTTCGTTTTGTTTTAAAAATTTATTTATGCACACAAGAACTGGGGTGCAGGCCAGGGGTGCCAAGGGGGGTGGTGAGAAGATTCACCAGAGACAGAACAGGAGAATAGAACAAGCAGACTGACTGAAACACACTGCTGAGAGGAGCAGCGGGGAAGCAGGAGAGGTCTGCTGTGCCGTGTGGGTCCCCTCCCTGGCCAGGGATCAAACTCGCGCTGCAGTGGCTGTGGAAGCTCCACAGTGCAGTGCTTAACCCTTTGTGCCACCAGGGAGACCCCTTTTCTCCCCCAGTTTCCTCGAACACCTTCAGAATGGAAGCTCATCTGTCCATAGCCGCCTATGCAGTGCATCTCTGCTTTGGGGAGCAGGAGGAGCTGTGGAGAAGAAGAGAGAGGAGCTGACGCCACAGAGGAAGGCGCCTACTGTGTGCTGAGAGCGTCCTCTACGCGGTCTCACCTCCCCGTCACAGCTGAGGCCCACCGGGTCAGCAGACCGGCCTTGAGCCAAGGGTCAGGCGGGTTGTCTTTGCTGCTGCCACCCGCCACAACTCTCGCGTGGCCCTACTACGCGCCAGGCTTCTGTGGAGGGGCAGGGCAGAGATGCAGCACCAAGTCAGACCAGACAGCCTCCGCCGTCCTGGGTGGGGCACATGGTCTGAGCATCGGACATCTGGGGAAATGATATCTTTCCCCAAAAAACTAGGGGGCAGGAAAGAGGAAGATTTTCCCCAGATTTTAAAATGTATAACTTGGGGGCTCCTTAAAGAAAGCGGGTCAAATGGGTCAACTTCTGCCACGAGAAGGTCCCTAGGGAGAGAGAGCAGGCCAGAGGCAGTGAGCTCCACCAGGGGATGTGCTGGTGGGGGGTTTCCCGCCTGGGTGGGGGGTCCTGTCTAGTCTGAAGGCACACGTGGCAAGGGGGATGTGTGTAAATGGCCCCTCACAGCTCCTGCCCCAGGTGGACTCAGGAGGCCAGTAGGGCAGCGCCCCTCCTTCCTGCCTCCCTGCAGCCCACACCACGCCATACATGGTCCCCCATGGCCCGTGCACACAAGCTCTTCACCCGCAGGTCATCAGGCTGCAGTGGGCCTCCCACCTGGGTCCCCAGAGACCCCGAAACCAGGCCTTTCCCAGCCCGGGAACCTCCCAGGGAGAGAGCACAGGAACCAGGCACCTCCTGCCTGCAGCCTTAGGCCAGGGAGGGGCGGGGGCGGGGGAGGGGCAGCCTGCAGTGCAGCGAGCATGTTTTAGTGCCCCATGAAAACCTGAATAAATAGTGTCTAACCTTTCCGCTCCCTCTTCCTTATCTCAATATTCCGTTTAATAGCACCTTTCAGGCCTCACTAAAAGAATACGAGGGTTGTTATATCGGCTCTAAGTCACTGTTACAACCGGTCCAGCTGTCTCAGCCATGAAAACACCTGTACTCGGGCATCCCGGCTCCCTCCGTCCTCACAGCAGGTGCAGCTCTGTTCTTCCCGAGATGCCTGGCTCCCTTCGGCAGAGACCACGGGGGCATGGGGCCGTGTCATGAAGTGGGGTTCTGCTGGTAACCCCCTGGGTTTGCTAAGGAGCAAATGTCCTTGCACCAAACCCACATTGGCTGCTCTAGCAAAGCACCTCCGCCTGGGTGCCTTAAGTACCATGCTGCAGTTGTAGAGGTGAAAAGTCCAAAATCAAAGCGTGGTCAGAGTGGGCAGCTTCTGGGGGCAGCCAGGGAAGGGTCTGCCCCGGTCTTGGTCCTTGACCTGCAGGTGCTATCTTCTCCTGTGTGTTTGCATGGCCTTCTGTCTGTGCAGTAAGAGAGAGGTGATGTCTGCAAACAGCTTGCAGGGTGCTGCACTGTACCTGTCCCTGCACGTCGTTCTCCCTCATCCAGCACGCAACCTCATGGCGCAGCCACCATCCTGTCCCCCTGAAGAACAAGGACAAGACTCGGGGTGGGGGAGGGGAGAGAGACGATCTCAGTGGGGCAGCTGCAGAGTCAAAACCCAAACCCAGGCTGGGTGCCCTCCCCACACCTCCACCTTCATCAGGGTGGAACCAGACGGCCACCTTCTAGCCAGCTGCCCTTGCGGCTCCCTTGCTCCACCCGAGACTCAGTTTCCTCATCTGTAAAATGGGAACGAAGCGAGGCCCACAGGAAAGCTGTGGTTCGGTGACTGTGCCTTTCTTCACTAGGTGAGTAGAACTGAGACATCATCACACAGGTTCATCCCTAGTATCAGAATTATTCGTAATAAATTCCTATTATCAAAACTCTAAATTCCCGTTGTTTCCTATATCATAAATAACAGACACAAGTGACTACACCATCCACACGCACATAGAGGCCAGGTCTGTAAAGGCCTCTGTGTCTCTCTTGCATCAGGACAGGTGCTTGCGAACTGCAGGGTCGATAAGAAGGCCAGGCGTGTGCTCGGCGCGTGTGTGTTCCTAGGTCAGCCGGCCTTGCACTTGCAAACTGGCCGTGTGTGTGAGTGAATTATCAGGACACGTGTGTTTACCCGCCTGGAGTAACAGACTGGAGAGTGTCTGCCCCGTGCCCCCGTTTCTGTCTGTGTTTCTGGGCACAGAGACACCTGCCACCCACCTGGTGTGCCCGGTGCGTAGACATCGGACATGAACACAGGTGTCTGCGTGCGAGTGTGTGCTGTGTGCCCAGGGGCACATGTGTGCAGTGTGTGGATGTGGGCACCGCCTGCCTTTGCACGTGTGGGCACAGCCGTGTGCCCGCGAGTACACCCGCTGAGCCCGGCCCCCCAGCCCTGCGCTGATGACTGTCTGGCCAGGGCCGGGGCTGTGCGTGTGGCCGCATCCTACATGTGCGGACACTGCACGGGGTCCAGCGCTGGGGTAAATGAGGCCTTTTCCGCCCCCGGCTGCACCCAGGGCCTGCAGGCAGCTGCACTAATAAGGCTGCTTTCCCCGAGGCAGTGGCTGCCTGGACCAGGCCTGGGAGTCGGAGCCTCGGGGCTGGACCTCACCTGGGCTGCCTTATCAGCAGGACCTGGCGCCAGCGCGACCCTGTGCCCTCTGGCGACCCAGGGTCAGCCGCAGCCCTGCGTGCCCCCTGTGGAAGCAAGGCTCTCTCCACGCCGTCTCCCAGCTCCCAGCACTCTAGAAGGGCCGTGAAAGGGGGCAGGACCCACCCGCCTACACCAGACCCCTCCAATCTGGGCTCTGGCCCACTGTGGACGCTGCCTGCTGAGGCCTTCAACTCAGAACCTGTGAAAAGGGGCAAGAACTTGACTTGGAGCCCAACGATGAGGCCTTGGGGGGGCTACCTCCCCCATTGCTTCTAATTAGATAGCTGGGGTAAGGAGGAAGCCAGGAGAGAGGATTCTGTCTCTGCCATGAGATCCTGTTGGGGAACTGGAAATGCTCTGTCAGTGATTATAACCACCCATCGCAAGGCTACCGACAACAGCAATGACGCCAATGGTGACAGCTACTGGTTCTGGTTCGTTCCAAGGGCCAGCCAGCCGCTGTGACGGGACTATTGCCATTATTGCCCTCTCTCCTGCCCTGCTCGGGTCCGGGGACTCTACTACCTACCTCCCCACTCCACAGAGCTGCCTGCCAGGAAGAAAGTACCGGGCCTTCTCGCCAGGGTTTAATTAGGTCTCTGAAAAGGCAGAGCTGGTCTGGGGCCTGCAGGGAGCTTGGAGCAAAGGAAGCTGCAATTTAGGGAGAAGGGAGCTGCAGAGATGAAGCTGGGCCAGTCTGGGGGTCTCCTCTGACTCAGGGGTACCCTATCCACTGCCAGGGCCTCTCTATCTCTGCAGTGAGGCTGGGGTCAAAGCAAATTTAGCACAGACACACACAGAACACACACATACAACACACACAGCTCCACAAGCCCCTCATCCATTCTTTAATGTAAGCAAAAGCCCTACCCAGCTTCACGGAGGCTAGAGAATGCTGGGATTAATCCCTCAGCGTCAGACACACCTGGGTTTAAATTCCGGTCTGCTCCTTCATGGCTGTTAACTTGAACTACCGACTCTCCATCTCTGACTCTGTTGCCTCATCTTAAAAACAGGGATGAGGGCCTCCCTGGTGGCGCAGCAGGTTAAGCAACGCACTGTGAAGCAAACTGCAACCACTGCAGCACAAGTTCGATCCCTGCCGCCGGCCAGGGAGGGGACCCACAGGGCACAGCAGACCTCTCCTGCCTCGCCCGCTGCTCCCCTCAGCAGTGTGTTTCAGTCCATCTGCCTGTTCTGCTCCCTGCTCTTTCTGGTGAATCCTCTCACCTCCTGCGACTCTGGTCTGTACCCCAGCTCTTGTATGCATAAATAAATAAATCTTCAAAAAAAAAAAAAAAAACAGGGATGATAATGGATGGTACCCACCCCACAAGATGGCTGTAAGGTTCAAAAAGTAAAATGCAAGTAAAGGGCTTAGCCCAGGGTGGCACAGTCATTCCTCCTTTTGGGTCAGCTACAGTGTTGCAGTTGTGGATGATGATGTATCAGTCAGGGTGGGGTATTAGTATGCTGCGGTAACAAATAACCCCGAATCTTCATAGTTCATTTCACACTTGTGCTGGGATTAATCCCTTTCTCGGGTTGGTATGAGAAGGGAAGGCCTTCATGCCAGTTACTTGGGGACTGCCAGGGCACGGCTCCCATCTCAAGTGTTACTGTGTCAGAGGGAAAAGAAATCCTGAGATCACAGTCATTAAATGCTTCATTCTAGAAAGGACCCTGCCTCTGTCCCATGGGTCAGAGGCAAGTACCCAAGTACCTAGTACCCAAGCCTATGAGCCATGAGGAAGTACCACCCCACCAGAAAGACAAAGCTCTGGTGAACAATTGATATGATTCCCCCAAACACTAAGGCCAATATAAAGTCTTATAACTTCACCATGGGAAGAATGTTGGAATCTAATATTTCAGATTCAGAGCTTAGGAGCCAGAATAAGGAAGAGACTCATCCAGGAGACATCATAAATTGACTTCAGAATGGGAACATCAGTTCAGGTCCCCTCATTTCCTAATCCAGATATTCCTGTTCACTCTGCAAAATCCCCTTTACCCCGGTGGCTCAGATGCACCCACACAAGTCTGGAGATTTCTAGGAAAGATTTCCTCTCTCCTTAAGAGAAATCTGGAGGGCTGCAGCAGGTTGAGCACTGCACTATGAAGCATCCACGGCACAGCAGCACGAGTTCGATGCCCGGCCAGGAAGGGGACCCACATGGTGCAGCAGACCTCTCCTGTCTCCCCACTGCTCCCTCAGCAGTGTGTTTCAGTCAATATTCCTGTTCTGCTCCCTACTCTGTCTCTGGTGACTCCTCTCCCTCCCACGACTTTGGCCTGTCCCCCAGCTCTTGCATGCATACATAAATAAATCTTTTAAAAAAAAAGAAATCTAGAAAAGTCTCTCTAGTTGTGGGTGCTGTTATGTAAGGATAAACTGCAGTAGCCACTTCATGACCATGAAGAAATAATGTTGAGAACAAACACCCATCCTCTGAGGGAAAAACAATGAAAATAAGGAAAGAACTTAGATGTCGAGACCCTGAATAACCAACTCTGGAGCTGCCCGACCTCTGAATTTCTTGCTTTGTAAACCAGTTGGCCTTCCTGTACGAGCCGCTGAGCCTTGGGTCTTCATCCCAACACGTAGTATCCTGATGAGCTGAGCCCTTGTGGTTCTAGACCACCCACTCCACTCTCTTCTCCTATTCGAAGGAAACTGATTTGAGGCTTCAACTTAAGAGTCCCTCCCTTCACATTTCTTGAATTCCCCCCAACCTAGAACAAGCCTCCTTCACACTCTCTCAAAATACCACTTCCTGGGCCTCCCTGGTGGCGGAGCAGGTTGAGTGCCACAATGTGAAGCATCCGTAGCACAGAAGCTCGAGTTCGATCCCCAGCCAGGGAGGGGACTCACAGGGCACAGCAGACCTCTCCTGCCTCACCCACTGCTCCCCTCAGCAGTGTGTTTCGGTCCATCTGCCCGTTCTGCTCCCCACTCTGTCTCTGGTGACTCCTCTCACCTCCCGCAACTCTGGCCTGTACCCCAGTTCTTGTATGCATAAATAAATAAATCTTTAAAAAGAAGAAAGAAAAAAGCAATTCACATGCACACACTGACTCGTCTGCTCTTTTATTCCAGAATACCCACCAAGCAGCTTCAGGAGGCCAAGGAGCTTTGCTTTGTTCACTGTTGGATCCCCAAAGCCTGGAAAGGTGTGTGCCACTGAATAAGCACTCAAATATTTGTTGAGTAAATCAGTAAATGAACTGAGCTCCCTCCATAGGCAGTCCATCGGGCTACAGCGTACCTGGGCATCTGAAGGAAGAGCCAGTATTGTGGATGCTACAATGACGAGACTTCCGCTGGAGGGCACCGCACTAAAAGCAATACCAGCATCCGCTGCGGTAGCCCTGCACCCTAGCTCCTGGGCAGTAAGCCCCCTGAGGGCAGTGAGGGTTTCTGGGACACATGTGTGCAGGTGTATGAGCCCTGGACCTGCCGGGACTGAGTTCCCACCCCTGCTCACACCAGATGGTTCTTCCGGGGCCCAGCATCCATCATGGCGGTTGTCCTGGAGAAAACAGAAGCGACGCTTGAGAGATGGATGTCGCTGGCAAACAGGCTGTGATGATCATGCGTCTCCATTTTCCCCTTAATATACATGATGAATAAACTTAATTACACGGAAAATTGCTGCCATTGAAGGATGTGGCACATTGTAGTGGCAGGAAGGGGCACAGAGCAAGTTCTGGATGGTTCTAGCAGACGGAGGTAAAGGAAGGCGTCTTGGTGCCCTCGGTGGCTTTTTCGGTTTTATTTAGAGAGGCGGCCAGGCACATGGCAGACGGGGGTGCCGGGTACATGGCAGACAAGGGTGCCTCCCGGCCCCCAGTGCAGCTTCACGCTCTTGGCTGCTGCTGCCCTTGCTCTCATTCTCCTGCTTTCTGGCCACCTTATACACCCGTGTCCAAACCCAGGCGCACCCACTTGCACATGCCCACCTAGGCATGCGCGCAGCACCGCAGGTGTCCATCATTATACCGATGGAAGGAGGGAGGAAAAGCCTGAGACTTTTCTCTGACCCTACACACATGTAGCTCTCCCGTGATGCTCAGTGCTCCCTCGCCCTGCCGATAGTCCAGAGTTTGTAGGGAGGGATCAGAGCCGCCCTCGATGGTTCCAGGGTCAGTCTTCAAGAGCAGAAAGCCACACTCAAGGAGACACAAAGCTCT
The DNA here is from genome assembly GCA_019455555.1 of Galemys pyrenaicus. Lineage (NCBI taxonomy): Eukaryota > Metazoa > Chordata > Mammalia > Eulipotyphla > Talpidae > Galemys > Galemys pyrenaicus. The sequence continues at coordinate 6,983,017 of JAGFMF010011719.1, read as the reverse complement.
AAAGTGGCAGCTCTGGGAAGATCCACAGTGGATGTCTCATCCAACCACCCCATTCCCAGATGGGGTGACTGAGCCCCAGATGGGTCTCCATGTGATGTCTTGAGTCAGGACTACGGAATAAATACATTGTTGTCTCCTCCATCCCCAAGTTCTCTGTGTTGCTCCAATCCAAGACATTGAAGTCAAACCCCTCTTGGTTTCCATTGGACCAAAAGCAGGTTCTTGGGGAAACTGACCACTTTGTGGTCAGGTGTATAAAATTTGAGCACTGTGCCAGATCACAGCCAGTGCTCGCTGAAAGTTACTGTCCTTTGTATTATTTTCGTCATTATTATCAATTCGATGGATTTTATAAAAGCAATTCCACTACACTGGAAAATGAGGGCCTCCCTGGTGGCACAGTGGAATGAGCACAGCACTGTGAAGCATCCACAACACAGCAGCGCGAGTTCAATCCCCGGCCAGGGAGGGGACCCACAGGGCGCAGCAGACCTCTCCTGCCTCGCCCACTGCTCCCCTCAGCAGTGTGTTTCAGTCCATCTGCCTGTTCTGCTCCCCGCTCTGTCTCTGGTGCATCCTCTCACCTCCTGCACCTCTGGCCTGTACCCCAGCTCTTGTGTGCATAAATAAATAAATCTTTAAAAAAAAAAGGAAAAGGGGAAAAAATCAGGACATCAAGACATGGAAGGTAGGAAGGTAGGTTTTGCTTTGGCTTATATTACTAGCAAGCTCTGGGCCACTTGGCAAAGCCACAGCAGTCTCTAAACCTCGGTTTCCTGTGCTGTAGCGAACAAATGAACACACTGATCTTTTCTGTAGACCATCAGCAGACCGGGGGGCGCTGGTGTGTAATGAATGTCTGAGCTGCACACACTTGTAAGAGGCTGCTTAATAGTTGTAAGAGGTTGGATAATAGTTGTACACTTGATCTTAGCCAAAAGGCCGAGAAGCGATGGATAATAGTTGTAAAAGGTGAGACAATAGTTGTAAGATGCTGGATAATATTTATACGAGGAAACTCCCACACATGTCGCCTCCTAGTCACCATGGAATGTGAGGACAAAAGTCCCCGGAATCCCTGTCCCTGCTGTGATAAGGACAAGCCTGCCCGAGGCCAAGGAGCTGGGCAGGATGGCGAGGGGCAGGGGATAATAAGAGCTGGCTCCATACAGCACCATCATCATTGTTCTGGAGACACCTGCCCTGGGGCCAGTCTAAGCCATGGGAGGGGCACTAAGATAAGACAGGAGCTGTGCCCTCTAGGAGAGCAGTCTGGGAGGAGAGACAGACGTGGTTCAATCTATTCAGTGGTGATGGAGAAACAGCCAAAAGCGCTGCAAAGTGGCAGTCAAACAGAACCCTCTCAAGAAGTGTGAGTTTGAATAAATGAATCATTCATTCGTTCCCGTGTTTGTACTTGCAATATGTCCAGTGGGCTGGAAACACAGCAGTAGATAAAACAGACCTACTTTTATTGACCCCAAAATCTATGAAGTGAGTCTTGTCCAGACCAACAGAAGGCAGTGGAAAGAGAACGTGGAATAAAGGAGGCATCAGGGCAAAGGCACAGAGGCATGAAGCCATTTGGTAATCCTAGAACATCAACAGAAGATGAGGTTGCATGGGAAACCCGTCCTATTTTGTAGGTGGCAAGGAGGTAGAAATAGCTAACTCTCATCTTACTCCATCTTTTTCTCTCAAAAGTGCACTGGACAATAGACAGATGGATAAACAAATGTGGTCAATCCATGTGGTGGAATATTATTCAGCCATAAAAAAGGAAGTAGTGACACATAATACAATATGCACAAACCTTCAGGACGTTATGCTAAATGGAATAACCCAGACAGAGAACGACAAATACTGCATGATGCTGCTTATACACGGGACCAGGATAAGCAAACTCATTGAGACAGAATAGCTGGGGGCAGAAGAAGATGGGAGTTATTATTTAATGAGTATGAGGACAGACTTTCTGTTCGAGAATATGAAAAAATTCTGGAGATGGATGGTGGTGATGGTTACACAGCAACGTGAATGCTTTTAATGCCACTGAAATGTACACTTAGAAATGGTTAAAATAGTAAATGTCATGTATATTTTACCATGATAAAGACAAAACTTGTAAAACAGCCCACTGTGATAGTCTAAGCTATAAAATATTTAGAAGTTCATTCATTCATTCATTTGTTCATTTCACAAATATTTATTAAGCACCATCAACACACCAGACACAGTTCCAAGCACTGGGGAGGCCGAAGCAGTAAGACAGACAAAGACCCCTGCCGGTAAGGAAGTGACAGGAACGCGGGAGCCAGACAGTAAACAAGTAAATACACTAATAGACTAGATAATTATGCCTGGCGAGGAGCTCAGAAGGATGTAAACACAGCTATGGCTGTGAGAAGTGGGGAAGGAAGTTCTCTGCTTTGTAAATAGTAGTCCAGACAAGTTCAGAGGTTGCAGGTGCTCTGAAGCCACGCCAATAGCTGGAAGAAAGTCCTAAGAGAGAAGAGACACCTTCTATAATAGAGGTGCGTCCTTGGTGGTAAGTCACAGCACTATGAAGCATCCGCAGCCACTGCAGCACGAGTTCGATCCCCGACCAGGGAGGAGACCCACATGGCGCAGCAGACCTCTCCCGCCTCACCCGCTGCTCCCCTCAGCAGTGGATTTCAGTCGATCTGCTTGCTCTGCTCCCCACTCTGTGTCTGGTGAATCCTCTCACCCCATGCAACTTTCGCCTGTACCCCAGTTCGTATGCATAAATAAATAAATCTTTATTTTTTTAATTTATTTATTTATACATACAAGAGCTGGGGTACAGGCCAGAGTCCAGGGCAGTGAGAGGATTCACCAGAGACAGAGTGGGGAGCAGAACAGGCAGATCGACTGAGACACACTGCTGAGGGGAGCAGCAGGCACAGCAGGAGAGGTCTGCTACCGCCATGTGGGTCCCCTCCCTGGCCAGCCGCAGGGATCAAACTTGTGCTGCAGTGGCTGTGGTTTGCTTCATAGTGTGCTGCTTAGCCCACTGCGCCACCAGGGAGGCCCAAATAAATAAATCTTTAAAAAAATAGATGTGCATCTTCAATTCTCCCCCTACTCAGATCTTCCAGCCCTGCTCTGGGAAGGAACAAGGGCCAGAGGATGGACACACAGAGCTGCCCCTTCATAAGCAGTCTCTAAGCTTTGCCACTGGAAAGTCCTTCCACGTGTCTGACCTTCCTCTCTCCTGCTGCAGATGCCTCTTTGGAATCTTCAGGGAGATGGAGACCCTTCTTAGGAAATGACCCTCATGCTGACCTTGCCAGCCCTACGTGCCCTTGTCCCCTACGATCTCCCCTACAGTGGAGACCCACTGAGTGACCCACGGTGGGGGAAGGAGCCCCACACCCAGAGGCTGCAGGTGAGACCCCAGCGAGGAAGCGCGGGAAGCTGCAGCTCCTTTGCAGTAATGCAATTAAGTCCCAAGCTGGGCCGGCCCATTAGCGCCTTTAGATCATCCAAAGGCAGTGGTTTCCTTAATGAAAGGTTCTCTGTTACAAAATTGGGCTTCCATTCATCTCCATTATGGGGGGCAGTTTACCTGCTAATTCATACAGCCCTCCCCGCATCCCCTGGCAGGGGGTGGCGGCAACGCAGAGGTGCGGAATAGCTTTCCAGACGCCAGGACGCTGATGAATGGCTGTCCCTGCAGCCGCCAGACAGAACGCGCAATCCCCCGGGACCCCTGTCTGCCGGCATCTAGGGGAGACCTGCGACAGAGGCTTCGCGGATGGACCACATTCAGGCCAAGACTAGAGGGCTTCGCCTCGCGGGAGTTCACCTGGGTGCCTTCCAGTTCAGCCGCATGGAGATGGAGTGTCCAGTCCAGTCTGATCGCAAGTTCCGGGAGGTGCCGGCTTCAGCCTTTTCAATCTTGCAACCAGGCGTCCTTGTCGCGCACCTGACACCATCAGCACTGCCGGGTGGGTCTTCCTTCAAGATGCTTTTGGATCTGACCGCTGAGCGCGTCCACCAAGGCTGTCCGGTCTCAGTCATCACCCCCTTGGGTCTTGTTTACTGCTGCATTCTGCAGCTGGACACTAGCTGGGTGCTGATGGGACCAATCCCACTTAGTGCCTGCAAGGACCCTATGAGGAGAGGACTACCGTGAACCCATTTCACAGATGAACACATGGAGGTTAAATGACTCATTCGCATCCATGTGATTGGGAAACTCATCTTTTCCTGGCTCTAGATTCAAGCCCTTTCACTCCAGGTCACTATATGCTAATACTACCTGAGAGCTGGGCTTCACAGCCGTTTCTCCCTACCTAATACCTCCTGTCCCCCCAACCTTCTCCCTGCACCCCCACCCACACAGCCTCCTTTGGGAACCAAGGAGCTAATCCCTCCCTCCTGTCTGCCCAGACTCAAGTTCATTACGCTGACTAATTTCTTCAAAGCCAGCGATTCCACACTGCTAATGGAAAATGTATCTGCAAGTAATAGATTAATTGGCCACTGGCGATCAACTTTCAGCCAGAGGATCACCAGGCAAGAGGGACCCACCCAGCTGGTCCTCCCGGAGCCAGGAAAGGCAGCAGAGGCTTCATTCAAAGAGGCTTTGGGGACATAAACAGTTTCACTGACCGTCACCCCGAGAAAGGCCAGCCAGCAGCTTCTGCCCCCAAAGAGAAGCATTCTGCATCTTTTCCCAGTCATTAAAATGCAAGTGTGCAAACTTGCAAAGAGCAGAAGTCTTATCAGCATATGGAGCTGTACCAGCTCAGAGTACCAGCCTCCCCAAGCCCCAGGCGGAGGGAGAGAGGGGGCTTTACCAGAGGTTAAATTCATTCATTTCTTTTTTTAAAGATTTATTTGTTTATGCATGCAAGAGCTGGGGTACAGGCCAGAGGTGTGGGAGGTGAGAGGAGCCACCAGAGACAGAGTGGGGGAGCAGAACAGGCAGACTGACTGAAATCCACTGCTGAAGGGAGCAGCGGGCGAGGCAGGAGAGGTCTGCTGCGCCATGAGGGTCCCCTCCCTGGCTGGGAGGTGCTGCAGTGGCTGCTGGCAGGTTCATAGTGCTGAGACTCAACCCTTCGTGCCGCCAGGGAGGCCCAGACTTATTCATTGTTTTATATGAAATTTAGATTTAAGTAGGCATCCTGTATTTTTTAAAAAAGATTTAATTAATTATGCATGCAAGAGTCATGGGAGGTGAGAGGATTCACCAGAGACAGAGTGGGGAGCAGAACAGGCAGATGGACTGAAACACGCTGCTGAGGGGAGCAGCGGGGAGACAGGAGAGGTCTGCTGCGCCACGTGGGTCCCCTCCCTGGCTGGGGATTGAACTCACGCTGCAGCGGCTGCAGATGCTTCAGAGTGCGGTGCTCAACCCCTCGCGCCACCAGGGAGGCCCCAGAATTCATTCATCATAAGCCAAGAGCTACCAATTCTCACACCAGCCTTGCACCATCCGCTGCACCATCTCATTTAGTGTCCAAACTGTGCACAAGGCAGACGCCATCATTACCCCCATTTTACAGAAGGGAAACCGGGCTCAGAGTGATGGAGCAACCAGTCTGAGGTCACACCATAGGCCTGTGTGACCCCAAACCAACCAGACTTTACTCTCTTGACCAGGAGCCCCAGGAAACAATAGGTCGAGGGTTGAATCTGGCCTCTGTTTGTAAACAAAGCTCTGTGGGCACAATGCCACCCCATTCATTTACACACTGACTTTGCCCCCCAGCTGCTAAGTTAGGGGTACAGGTAGTTAGGATGGAGAACACCCCCTCTGCAAAAGCCGGAAATATTTACTTCGTGCCCCTCTGCAGGAAAAGTTTGCAGACTACACTTGACAGAACGATGCACTCATCCCAGCAGCTGTGACTCGTGCATCAGTGAAATGAGGGACAGTTACCCATAGGAGAAGAGGACGAGGTGAACCCGGAATGCCAGAGGACGCTCAGCCGCCAAGATCCCCTGGCTATAAAAGGAAAGTCTCTGGGAGTCTGGGAGCTTGGCATTGGGGAGTGTAGCAGCAGGAAGGGGCGGCACAAGAGCAAGGTTCGGGATGGTTCTCTGCAGACAGGTCAGGAAAGGAGTCTTGGAGCCCTCGGTGGCTTTTCATGCTTTTATTAGTAGAGGTGGCCAGGTACATGGCAGGCAGGGGTGCCGGGGGGCCAGGAGGCTGGCAGGCCGCCCAGCCCCCGGCGCATCTCACCCTCTCTGCTGCTTTCTACTGCTGCTGCTCGTCAGTACTGTCCGTCCTGTTGGGCCTCATGACGCCGCCCATCTAAGCCCGTGTCCAACTCAGGTGCGCCCACTTGCGCATGCCCACCCTGGAATGCTCGCAGCACCACAGGTGTCCTTCATCACAGTGGTGGGAGGGCAGAAAGACCTGATCGTTCTCTGGCCCTACAGGGAGGCACAGAGGCAAGTGGAAAAGCAGGTACCCACGAGCACTAGACAGTGCTTGGGAGAAGAACCAAGAACAAGGTGGGCTCAGAGGATCAACTTGGCCGTGGCCTTTCCTCCTTGGCCCACTGGTAAATGAGGAGTTGCCCCCACCCCTGGCTCCCGGCTCCCAGGCTGGCTGGAGTTTTACTGGCTGAATGAGTCACTGGAGGCTGTAAAAACATGAGGGCTTTTTCCTTTAAGTCTCCCCTGCAAGTCACCTCGGAGCATTTCCCTGATCGATTGGCTCTTCTCCCCCTTGTAGGAGCCCTCCCCTGGGAACTGTTTGCAGAAAGGAATCGGCCAGTTTGCATTTAGTCACCTTTATCTGACCCAAGAGATAAATCTCTCTTAGTTTGGTTTTTCTGCAGGGGGCTGGGGATCCTGAGAGGCTGGAGCTGCATGGGGGAGGGGGCCCGAATGCTAGAGACCTCGCTAATGCACAGGCTGATTACTCCAAATGGGAACTGATGCATGGGAGTGTGGGAAGGAGCTGAGTTTCCCAAGAAAAGTTCATTTTCTGTAAGGAAGGAGACCAGCTTCCCTGGTGGTGCAGGGGTTAAAGTCTCAGCACTGTGAAGCTGTCACCAGCCACTGCAGCATGAGTTCCATCCCCGGCCAGGGAGGGGTCCCACATGGTGCAGCAGACCTCTCCTGCTCCCCTCAGCAGTGTATTTCAGTGGATCCGCCTGTTCTGTTACCCACTCTCTCTGGTGAATCCCCTCACCTCCTGGCCTTCACCCCAGTCCCTTTTATACATAAATTTAAAAACTAAATCTTAAAGAGACCAGGTGCCTTTGAGCTTCTTCCAAGCATCAAGCCCCCTCCCCCGGGGGATGCCATACGGGGATCAAGCCATGGGAATGGGCCACTAATGGGGCCCCATGAGCAGGGAAAAAGTGGGTCCAGTCTGGGGAGAGGGATTTCAAGCTGGACAGAAAGGGGGTGTGTATGCAGTGTGTCTTAAAGACCACGCTTGTGTTGCAAGCCCTGAGTTCAAATTCCAGCTCCCCTCCAACCCAGAAGCAAGCTCCTGGGTGAGCAACTTCCGCCTGAACCTTGACTTCCTCCTCAGTGAAATACGCAGATGCCGACTTCATAAAATGGATTCGAGGGCTAATGTCCTTCTGCATGTAAAGAAAGGGTCCCCACAAGGCAAACCCAGGAAAGATCACTTCTATCACCGCTGTCATCCTCGTCCTCATCCTTGTCTGTCTGTCTGGCAGAAAAGTAGAGACTGTTACTCATATGCCCACCCTAGACGCCTTCCCATCAAGGGTGCTGGCTGCTTTAGCCCACCCAGTCCCAGCTCCTGCATCCCTGGAGGAAGTTGTCCTGCTGGTGATGGGATCCACGAGAAGTTGCTCGCTTCCCCCACAGGTGTGCATTTTATGTGCAGGGATCCTACAACTCCAGTAATAAATTTCCTTCCATCACTCAGAGAGAGACCCCTCCCTGCAAGGTGCCCTTGGGTGCAAGCAGATGCTTTCAGAGGCGCTAACAAGCCTTTCTGAGAAGGGTTAAATTCGACCTGCCCCTCCCCCTGAGGGGCGCCAGGTAGGTTGTGATGCTAAACCCAAGGAAGCAGGCACAAGGACATAGTGCAGCCACGAGGAGGTAGTGCGGGCACTGGGGCCTGGGTGAGGAGAATGTTTGAAGCAGGCTGGATTCCTGGCATCTCTTTCCTTCCTCTGAAGCAGAACCAGTCAAGACCCAGCATCCCCGAACCATCTCTCCAACCCCCGATGTCTCATCTCTCAGGCAGCCTGGTGGCTGAATCTTCTGTAAACCTGTTTGCACATCTGGCGAATGGAACAGTCGCATCAGCCTTGTGGCATTGCCATGAGATTCGCGGGAAACAGGGCACAGAGTGTGCACATCTGTGAGGGGGGTGACATCCACGGGACAAGGCCAGTCCCTCCTGCAAACTGGACACCATAACTCATCCGAGGTTGGCTGCAGGCGAACTGGTGACCTTGGACAAGGCCCTGCCCCACCTCTGGCCTCAGTTTACCCTCCCGCTCTCCAGAGTCTCCCTCTGCCGTCCACCACGCTGTGTCATGCCCCAACCTCCCGCCGAGTCTGAGCGTCTTGGCCCCTAAAACTCTGCAAACCTCTGAAGAGGAGAATGACCTATTCGTTAGGTGTTTTTTCCAGGAAGAGAAACGGGGGTTGGCAAGACAGGGTTCACCCCATGTCCTCTGCTTCACCCCTTGACAGAAGAGCCATCTCTTGCCACCTTCATCCTGCCCCATCCCCACCCCACATTCACCCAGAAGTCCTTGTCAGACTATCTCCCCCAGGGCCGGCAGGTGGGAACTGTCATTTTGGATCCATTACCAGAGCTCTCAGGTGCTTACGGAAGATCAGCACCACTCCCGGCTTCCTCCAGGGACAAGGGGCCCCCTGAGCAGCCCTGTCTGGCAGGGCCTGCCACCCCACGCCGCTGGCTACCACCACCGGGCTGGGGGCAGGCAGGGAGGGCTGTCTCGGGCCCAGGGACCCCCGCCACTCTGCGTCCTCAGATTTCCCTGCCAGGGCTGATTTGAATAATTCAGCAAGGTTGGGTCTCCTGGGTACTATTGTCTTCAGTGAAGGCAAATCAGTCGCCTGCTCGGCCTGTTAAGAGGGCCCCTGCCTGCTGCCTTTTTCTGTAAATCAGGATTAATGAGATGGTGAGGGGAAGCACGGGCGCTGGGCAGAGACGCTGGCAGCCAGCTCTCCGGAGCGCGGGCCTCAGAAGCGCTCCCGCCTCCATGTCCTCGGGCAGTCTGCTGTGGCCTCGTCAACCTGTCGATAACTCGCACTCACCCAGCCAGACACCCCTGGCCTCCACGCCTGGCCCCCAAGACTCAGTGAGAGTAGCCCCTTACCCCACCCCCAAGCTGGGCAGTTAGGGCGATGCCAGGAACTAAGTGTCTTCCCTGCAGGCTGCGCCGAAGAGAGAGGAGAGAGCGAGGCCAGCCTGGGGCCGGCAGACAGCTTGTCAGGCTCCACCACACAGAGACAGCCAGGACCCCAGGCCTGGCTTCTGACAGCTGTCACTCACCCAGGGCGAGGGACAGTGCCCTGCCACTCTCAGTGGTGGTGACTGCCTCTCTTCTCTTTTTACAGGAACTAGAGCAGGTGGGCTCTGGTTATGCCACTTACATGCTGTGTGACCTTGGGCAAGTTACTCAGGCTCTCTGGGCCACAACGGCCTCACCTGGAAAGCAGAGACCAAATATGTACTCGCCCCCCAGGTAGCTGAGAGGATTGCAAGGTACATAGGTTTGTAAGGACTTACCACGGGCTGACCTGAAGCCCACAGTCACGTGTGATCGCATTTGTATTAGTAGCCTTATCTGTATCCATTCTAAAATCACACTGTATTGGTAGCCTTAGCTTTATCCATTCTAGAATCACACTGTATTGGTGGCCTTATCGTTATCCATTCTAGAATCACACTGTATTGGTAGCCTTAGCTTTATCCATTCTAGAATCACACTGTATTGGTAGTCTTAGCTTTATCCATTCTAGACTCACATTGGTGGTAGCCTTAGCTTTATCCATTCTAGAATCACACTGTTGGTAGCTTTAGCTTTATCCATTCTAGAATCACACTGTATTGGTGGCCTTATCTTTATCCATTCTAAAATCACACTGTATTGGTAGCCTTAGCTTTATCCATTCTAGAATCACACTGTATTGGTAGCCTTAGCTTTATCCATTCTAGAATCACACTGTATTGGTAGCCTTAGCTTTATCCATTCTAGAATCACA